>ML405342.1:45571-58021 GCA_005239525.1 Nicotiana knightiana | reverse complement strand
CAGATTTTTGCAAATATCTCTTATTAATAGCAGCAATTGCATGTGGACAGGGCAATTCATCAAATTAAAATTGCAAGCAGTCACAAGTTCTCCTTTTTAAGTCCACAATGAATTCAATTCCTTCACTATTTATTCTAAACAACATTGAATCAAGGTTGAAAACCTAAGAAGGAATAGAAAATATTAGTGTATATAAAAGTAATGCTAAAAGTTTTTCAAAAAGATCATGACTACAAAACTATAGAATACAGGACAAAACTATAATCAGAAGTGATTATGCTATAGAGAAAACATGCTGAAAGTAATTCCTGAAGTTAATAAATATACTCACAATCATTTTGCAAGCCAAGTCCATCTTCTTAGTCATCTCTTCTTCTGCCCATATTGATACTTTGTAAAAAGTTTCATTTGCTTTTTTCCTCCGTTCGTAAAACCACTCTCCCAACTTTTCTTGGATGTAATCTAACATTCTTAAAATAGGCATTTCTCTTGCTTTTAGTAACACGGAATTCATTGATTCTACAATGTTTGTTGTCAGCATATCATAACGTCGCCGTGGGAACCATGATCGAGCCCATCTTTCTGGAGGCTCTTCCATTATGTAATTGTATATTTTCTTGTCAACACTTTTGAGTTGGGACATTAACTTATTAAAATCTTCACGTTTGTATGACATTGCAGCGCTTTGAAAAAGTTTTATTACCATGGCTTTTGCATGTCTTTGCTTTAAATTTTTCTCAAAGTGATAGAGGCAGATACCATGGTGAGCTTCAGGATAAACTTTTCTAATCCCATTTGCAATCGACTGGTTTCTATCTGACAAGAAAACCAGTTCATGACGGACTTGAATTGCTTTTCTCATTTCTCCAAAGAACCAAATGTATGCCTCATTGTTTTCTGATTCTGCTACACCAAAAGATAGAGGAAATATTTGATTGTTTGCATCCTTTGATACAACAACAAATAGAATGCCATGATATTTTGACTTTAAAAACGTTCCATCTACTGCAATACCAGGTCTACAGTAGGACCAACCAGCTATTGATGATGTTGGAGCAAAGAACATGTAACAAAACCTGTACAGTGAAACACAAAAAAACAAATCAGAAGGTGTGAAGTTTAACTTCAGACTGATGGTTGGTATTTGTTTTTCTTACCGATTCTGATCATCTCTTTTTATGCTTGTGTACGTTCCTGGGTTTCTACGCACCATCATGTGTAGGTATGAAGGAAGAATCTGGTAGTTCTCTTCCGGTGTTCCCCTTATGCAAGCAATAGCTTTTTGAATAGCACGCCATGCCTTGTGATATCCAATGTCAATTCCAAATTTCTTTTTCATTTCATTTTCTACAAAGGGTGGTGTAACCTCTATCTTTTTGTCTCGAACATGTACTTAAATTTGATCACTTATAAAATTTGATGTAGCATGCTTCTGATATAATTTTCTTGCATCAACTGAGCATTCATGGTTGTTATGATATTTTATCACCCTGAAAAGTGTGGAATTTTTTATTCTGGTAGCACGTACAATCCAACCACATTGCTCCCCAATGCATTCCAGCTCATATTTCTTTGAACATGATCTAACATCTGTGAATTCAACCTTTTGGGTTATCTCCAAGCTGTAGAAAAATTTAGTCATATTTTCCTTGTTCTCAAAAATTGATCCTACTCTTACTTCCTCAGGCAGTGCATCATGCCTAAGTATTTTACATGGTGGAGATTCTTTCAGCTTTCCCCTCACTCTTTTTCTTGATTTCTTAGAGGTTTCAGCAATTTCATCAATTGTATCTGATGTTACTGCTATTAATTCCATATTTTCTTCATCTTCGTTGTTGCTTAAATTTTGTTGGATTGTGTGTTGGTTGTCAATTTGCATTATTAGCTGCCCTTCTTCTTCTTGCTCATTCACAAACTGGTATGAATTTATTGGAGGAGGGGGTGATTGTTGTAGCATTCTATATTCTGAAGCAGATGTAATGTTAGAAAGTTGTTGCTCGTTGTCTACTACCACTATTGGCTGCCATAGATCATGTTGATAATCACCAAATTATTCTGAAGCTGCTATATTGTCAAGAGATTGGCTAAATGTTGCAGAACGTTGTATTTTTTCGAGNATTGAAATTAAGTACAACGCAAACTGAACTCATCCTAGAGAAGCATGTTTAGTGTCAAGTATTAGCATAAGAATTTAATTATGAAAAAAAGTTGAAGTTTGAAGAAAAAACCTCAGCACATTCAGTGCTGAAGTATTAGAAAATGAACTAAAAAACTTCAGAGGTTTTTCATGACAAATCTATTGTATCAAGGAGAAAAACTTCAGCACATTCAGTGCTGAAGTATTAGAAAATGAACTAAAAAACTTCAGCATCTTGTGGTGAGGTTTTTCATGACAAATCTATTGTATCAAGGAGGAAAATTCTGTGCTGAAGTATTAGAAAATGAACTAAAAAGCTTCAGCATCTTGTGCTGATGTTTTTCATGACAAATATACATTCAGTGCTGAAGTATTAGAAAATGAACTAAAAAACTTCAGCATCTTGTGCTGATGTTTTTCATGACAAATCTATTGTATCAAGGAGGAAAAACTTCAGCACATTCAGTGCTGAAGGAGGAAAAACTTCAGCAAAGTTTTTGAAAAAACTCATCAAAAAACTATAGAACACAATACATAACTTAAGCATATTATTAGTGCTGAAGTTAGCCAAAAAAATAAATTGTTTAGCAAAAAATTCACCAAAACTTTAGCAAAAAATCTCAGGTATCATGAACATCAGTCAGATTTGAAAACTTACAATTTGAATTTTTCTTTGGGAGAGGAGATCTGAGAAGAGACGGAGGATCGGTGAAGTGTTTTGTGCGTGATTCAAATGTGAGAAGAGACGTACGTGATTAAATATGAGAAGAGACGGAGCTACGTGATTTTTATATGTTATGCCAGGGGTAGAATGATCATATTAGTGCGGATTTTTTGTCAGCTGGCTACCAAATCAATAACTTTTAAAAATAGGATATAGGTTAAAAGGTGGCTGCTATGTAGGGCATGGCTGCAAATCGCCCGTTCGAATATCATACATTAAAAAAATCAACACTTCATTAGTCCATCATAAATGTAAATGTTGAGGAAATCATTTTCTTAACTTTCTTATAGAATATTTTTCTTTTGGTCGGCAATCATTTTTTTTCTTTTTTATTTTGTTGGCATAAAATATTGTACTAAAACTATACATTTTATGATTGGTAAGAAAATTGAAATTAAGAGACTGTATTTCTTCTTTGTATCATTTCATGAATGTTTAGAATTGGTATTGTTTGATATCTCAAATAAGTTGATATCTATTTGAATCAACCATGTTATTCCATTCTACTATGAGGAAATAACTATATATTTGATTTTATTTTTCTTCAAAGTACGAGAAAAAAAAACATTACGTATCCCCTTTTTTCCTTTTTTTTTTTCTTCCTCCCGTTATCCTAGTGCTGTTGTTGCAAAGAAACAAACTTTAAACAGCTTTTTAGATGATTTAATTAGAGGTGTCGAAGAGTTCTAAGATTATGGTAAGAGGCATTGCGATTAATGATATAGAAAATGATACCTTTCATATATTACAAACTCGAAAATGTCAACAGCGCGTATTATGGAATATACAGCTTTGCCGGCCTAAAACGTGCAATTTGGCACAAGCAAATTATACTAGAGAATCTGCCAAGTGTTGGGCCATCAACAAGTTCCTCTTTCAAAACCATTTCTTACTTTATTTTCTTAGTTTCTGTAATTCTGAAAATTCCAAGAGAGCTTGATTGCCCCCCCTGTGATCTCATTGTCATAGCTATGCAATCAAGTTCTTCGTTGCGGTATAAGATTTGATTGCTGAAAGCTCAGATTCAATTCAACAGTCTTATTAATTTCAGTTTTTTGTAACAAGTCCAATAGCCTTGCCAAGAGACATATTCATAAAGGTTTTGACGATTCCTAATTACTTTAGGAGACATAATGTGAGAAAGAAGCATGACGAAGCCAAGCCACTAGTAGAGTAAGTCGTTCATTGCAACCAATTGTAAATTCTTTCAGGCTCATATTCAATTCACAACCGTTAAGATTTTCATATTTTCTCTCAAGAAATATATTGCAGCTGGTATTCATTTCAAGACCCCATTTTCCCCCCTTTTTCTTTAGGGAAGTTTGGTCTTTTTTTTTGGTCTACGAATCTTCAGGCTGTGAACAAGAACTGGACGATGCAGTTTGGCATTGGATGTTTAATCAAGGCCAACTTTGATCTCCCTTACGTTTGTTGGAACCCCATTTCAAAAATCACAATTTCTTGGTAAGCTATTTCCTTTGCTATTTCTTTTTTCGCCTTCAAAAATACATGTGATATTCATAGGCAATGATATTTTCTTTATTATGCCAATCACCAGAGTGATACTCCTAATTGAGATGTAACTGACTGACTGATTGATTGATATGACCAGATCAATCTCTGCTTTATATATGTCCAAGTATGCCGGCGCTGGAAGAATTCAGGCAGATAGGAGAGGTAATTGGGAGTCTTAAAGCTCTAATGGTTTTCCAAGATGACATACAAATAAATCAAAAACAATGTTGCTTGTTGGTGGATATGCTAAAATGTGCCTACAAGACAATTGCAGAAACCATGAAACAGAACTTGAGGTTTGAAGAAAAGAATATCAAATGGAAAATTATTGAGAACCCCTTAAGAGAGCTTCTCAGGGTATTCAAAGAAGCGGAGCAGTACATCAAGCAATCCCTGGAAATGAAGGATTTCTGGGCAAAAGCCATTGTTCTGTATAAGAATACAGATTCTGTTGAATTCCACGTCCACAATTTGCTCTGTTGCGTGCCAATTATCATTGAAGCCATAGAAATAGCAGGAGAAATTTCAGGTAGTGACCATGATGAGATACAGAAGAAGAGATTCATTTATTCAATGAAATATCAGAAAGAGTGTAAAGACCCAAGAATTTTCCAATGGAAATTCGGAAAGCAGTATCTGGTTTCCCAAAAGTTCTGTGAAAGGGTAAGCTTAGTTTGGAATGAAGACAAGTGGATATTGCAAAATAAAATCCGCGGGAAGAAGAAGAACTCAGGTTCATGTACTTTGACAAAGCAAGAGCTACGACTTGCTGATCTCCTCTTGAAGAACTTAAACGAGACGGAGACAGAGAATGAGCATAAACTCTTACCTAGCTCAGTTCTTGTAAATTCAAAGGATTACCAGGTAAGAAGGCGGCTAGGTAGTGGAAGCCAATACAAGGAGATCCAATGGTTGGGGGAAACCTTCTGTATAAGGCATTTGTTTGGAGATATTAAGCCCCTGATTCCAGAGATCACTCAAGAACTGAGTCTCTCTCATCCAAATATAATGCACATCTCCTGTGGTTTCACTGATGAAGAAAAGAGAGAATGTTTCTTAATCATGGAACTTATGAACAAAGATTTATCTAGTTACATCAAAGAGATCTGTGGACCAAGAAAGCGCGTACCATTTTCTCTTCCAGTTGCAATTGATTTACTTCTTCAGATTGCAAGAGGCATGGAATATCTCCACTCAAAGAAAGTCTATCATGGTGAACTGAGTCCTTCCAACATCCTTGTCAAGGCGAGGAACATAACTACAGAAGGGTACTTACATGCAAAGGTTTGTGGATTTGGCTCATCATGTTCTATCAAGCTTCCTCAGAAAGCTCATCTGAGTCAAAATAATGGGACGCTCCCGTTCATTTGGTTTGCCCCAGAAGTCCTAGCTGAACAAGAGCAGTCGGGGGATGGAGGGAGCATCAAGTATACTGAGAAGTCTGATGTGTACAGTTTTGGGATGATATGTTTTGAGGTATTAACAGGCAAAGTTCCATTTGAAGATAGCCATCTACAAGGAGACAAAATGAGTAGAAATATAAGGGCAGGAGAGAGGCCATTATTCCCATTTCACTCACCAAAATATGTGACAAGCTTGACAAAGAAGTGTTGGCATACTGATCCAGATCAACGACCAAGTTTCTCATCCATTTGCAGGGTTCTCCGCTACGTAAAGAGATTCTTGGTGATGAATCCTGAACACGGCCAACAAGATTCACCATTGCCACCAGTAGACTACAGCGAGATTGAGGCTGCCATCTTAAGGAGCTTCCCCTTTTTAGGAAATTCTGAATCTGATCCTCAGCCTGTCACACAGATACCATTCCAGATGTTTGCATACAGGGTGACCGAGAAAGAAAAGTCGAGCACAAGTCACAGAGACATAAATTCTGAATCAGGAAGTGATGGAGCTTCAGCATGTGGGGATGATCCTGTAACAGCAGATGATCCACTTCCATCACCAACCGAAAAGAAGAATATTGCATCTCCTGAGATTTTGAGCAAGAGACTTTCAATTAGGAAACCTGCAGATATCAAAGTGAGCAAGCAACCAGGTAGGATTTCTTGGCTCAAAACCTATATCATGCAGCATTAATCTTCCTTTTCTTAAAGGCTACTTTAACTTGTTCCTAAATTTTAAAGGAAGTCGACTGCCTAACAGAAACTCTTGGACACCGGTAACAGCATATAATCCTATTTTTATTGTTATTTGCTCCTTACTAGCAACAAATCCCCAAATAAGTTTTCATTCGCCAAAACCTGATGAGGAGTATGGTAGATGTAAAGTAATCATGTTAAGAATTTCTTATATCATAGTTAAAATAATATCATCTTTGATCCTTTACATAGATATAAATCAAAAATTAGAATGTTAGGATGCTTAGCAATACCATAAGATATGAGCAACCACAGCATCTACTTAGGTTATGGATCTATGAATTTCGGTAACAGAGTATTGCCAGAACTAGAATGATTCTAAGAGAACCTCCTACAATGCCATTCCTTGTGAAATGATTGTAGATTAGTCAACCAGCATCTTCACTTCCCTTATTTAAAACTATTAGTGCAAACTACAAAAGAAAAAGAGAATGATTCCAATTATGCAGTTTCCATATTGTTTTTCTTTGTCTCAAGCATCATCATGAGATCATTGTTCCAGGAACACCGAGGGGACGGTCAGTAAGACCTCCACAAATACGCACTATAAGGCAGAATTCCGAAAGTCAGCTAATGATGATGAACAGCCCAAGAACAAGGAGATCATCCGGTCATGCATCAGATTCGGAGCTTCCTTAACTATTTTCCAAATTATCCACATTTTGACAAGACATGCTGATCCAACCCGATCAACAAATAACATGGTTGCGGTCTAAGATATTCATTATTGTTACTTGTTTTGTGTAATATATACCACCCTAGTGTCTCATATAGGGAAGGGACTGGAAGTTCAGAACAGCGGCATTTAGAGGCTCCTCATTGATCCTCATTTGTCAGATTAGATTTACAACCCGGAATTGTGTAAGATTTGGAAGGGTTCCACGAGGCAATTCAGCTCCCTCATTCAGCTTGCAGAGAGTATTTAGGAGCCATGCAGACAATTTTGGAGAAAATTCTTGTTTTCGAGAAAAAAGTTTTTGCAAAAAGATGTGTTTGGACAGTTGTAGTTTCTAAAATTTATGAGTGCAAAAAGGTTTTTGGTTCAAAAGTGTCATTGACGCCTCCTTAGACTTGTCTCCCAATTCGGTGTGCCTTCCATTTGCTTTCTAGCAAAGAGAACAAAAATGGCACCATCATATTAGCGTTGTGCTCCTTGAGCTGCATACATCAGCTATCCTTAAGGTGCATGAAGAAGAGATCAACTACCATATTAACGTAAATATCATTTTGTATAGAACTGTAAGAAATGCTAGAGCAAAATGAATCAATGGAGATAAGATATTGACGTAAAAAAGAAATGCTCACACATTGCCCTCACCTTTATCCTTACCTTTTATTTTCTTTTGTGGATGTGTGATTGGACTTAAAAGGAAAAGGAAGAGTCACACTGAGCTCACTAGTCAAAAAGGTAATGATCACCATTTGAATTTCGAGTAACTCAATGAACGCTTTTCTGTTTGTTTAGGAAGAAGCCTTTTGGAAAACATGAGTCCTATATATATATATATGACCATTCTAAAAAGATAATATTTACATAACGAGTCTTTCATGAAATAAGAATTCTAATTATATAAATGACGAGTTTGAAGCAAATGATTCTATTTCAACTACTGATGAGTTGGTTTACTTTTCTGTATTAATTTGTCAAATATTCAGTTCAAAATATGGCTACAGAAATTGACTTCATCAGCAAAATATCCATTACATAGATGCAACGGAATTTGAAGGTTCGTGTTGTGTGATTGTGGTTGATTCCAAATCGCGAGAAGCTAGACAATCCGTTCTCGCTTGAATTGCTTATGCAAGATGAAAAGGTATTGTATAATCCTTTTTGTTAGATTCATTTGATGGTGAAGAAATGGACCTTTTAAAGCACATGAGAAGTCTAGCCTGCTCCGTGGGACCTTGCTTAAAATGGTCCACCATCAACTACATCTAGCAGAAAGGATTAAAAGATACTTTTCATCGTGCAGAAACAATTCAAGCGAGAATAGATTGCCTGGCTTCTCGTGATCCAGAGTCTGCCACAATCGCACAATACGAACCTTCAAGCTCCATTGCATCTTGGATTAATATTTTGCTGATGAAATTAGCTTTTGTAGCCATATGAATGTTTGACAAATTAATACAGAAAAGTAAATAAAACTAAACAAGCTTGAAACTAGATCATTTGCTTCAAACTCTTCTTTTAAATAATTAGGATTCAATTTCATGTAAGACTCCTTGAAGAAAAAAAAGTAGATGTAAACCTTTATCTTACTAGAATTGTCATGTATATAGATCTCATGCTTTTTAAAAATTAGTTCTTCCTAAAAACGTCGAAAAGCGTTTATTGAGTTACTCAAAATTTGAAATAGGATCATGATGCGACTCTTTGATAAACTTGTGTATCCTGAAATGTTCAAATTAGCCTCTAATTTTTATACTCTCTGAGTATGTGGATCACTAGAACGGCCTCACTTGCACATACACAGCTCTATCTTCTTTGTTTTAAAGGAGTTGGAGGCAGAATCAAGTCGGCTGAAACTGGTCAATAAAATCTAACATTCCACTTGAGGAAACAAAATCCAGAAGGACGTGATACCCTAATCAGACGCTACATCACGATAGGAAAAAAAAACATAAATTTGAGAAGGTGAAACGTTATAGCAAGAAAATTAGTCCCAGAAATTAAACACATAACAGAGAATCAAGAATCCGCGAAATAAAGTTCAAACCTTTAAACCAAACTGCACGAAAATAGTCCAGATGAAACAAACAAAGCAAGCAGCAATCTGAAGCTTTTTAATTCTTAATGCACCCCCAAAGCTGAAGTAGCAGTAACAGAGATAGTAAAAGGCTTGCCTGAAAACGCAAACAAGAATCACCTAGCCGATTCTTGCCTTTCGCCTAAATAAATAAATAAATAAAGCGAACATGTATTTCTTTCCTTTTCTATTTGCCTTTCGCCTAAGTTAGATTAGCGATGCGCGTTGCTAGAATTTAGTAATACCTGGTTTTTTAATTGATTACTACTATTGATAAATAATTAAATTTATTGGAAGTAAAATTGATTAATTCTAATGAAATATGATGATACATGTTGCGTTCCTATTGTCATATTTGAAAATGTTGATTGATGGCAAAGTATTGTGATTATCCCACTTGGAATGGGATAAGTAGTATACTAGTATTTGCTTCGGAACACTACATACAACTTTCAAGAAGCAATTTAAAGAAAAAAGTAAAACCACCCCACAAACAATAGGGAGGAGCGGCGGCAGCCACCCAAGAAACAGGAACATAAAAATGAGTCTTCTTTCAAATCAAGTCTAAAAGGAGTTCCAAAATAAACTTTCATACACGTATTTATTCTTGCTTCAAATTAGACTAAACAAATTTTAAAGGCAAATAGATCTTGCTAGAATTATATTTGCTTCTATTGCATGTTTAGACTTTATCATACTCTCCCTATAAAATTATGAATTGAGCATCGGATTAAGGGAGGTGTTACGCAAGTATACGTGGTCGACAAGTAATATAGGATTGTAAGTCCAGATATCGTACCCACAGAGACTTGCAATTAAANTCAAGCAATCAAATAATTAAGCGCAAGATTGAATAAATAAACCAATATGATAAAATAATAAGAACAATTCAAGCTTCAAACTACAAATTTCGTGTAGCACCCCAGAACCCTAGAACTAATGAACTATGAAACTAAAGGAAGAGAATAGAAGAAAAACTAGGTAGAAGCCTCCTTCAAGCGTGGTGTGTGTTCCTCCACGTCAAATCCCCTCACGTGAATATCCGTGAATCAAAATCCAACGTCAATCAATTTTTTTTTTTAAAGTTGTGTTTTTGGGTCTATTTATAAGTTTGGGACAAACCCTAACCGTGTAGGAGACTTCTATTCAAACCGGAAAACACTTAAAACCTTCAAAACTCGGAATTGACCGGACAGGGACCCAGGCGTTAAGCCCCAAACGCCCCCTTATAGCCTGGGCAGGCCTGGCGTTAGGGGCCAAACGCCCCACTAACGCCACAGTCAGCCTGACGTTAGGGGCCAAACGCCCCACTAACGCCAGGGTCAACCTGGCTTTAGGGGCCAAACGCCCGGGTGTTTCCTTTTCGACTCTTGAGCGTATTTTTGACGTTTATGCATCCATTTAGCTTGACTTCCATCTCCAATTCACCTACATATGAAATAGACTCCGTTATGCACATATAACGTGTATTTTTATCATTAACGCACACAAAATATAAGGTATATAATGCTTAAAATCATGAATTCTAGTCACGCATCAGGAGGCAAGAAAATAAAGTAATTGAAAGGTCATGCCCTATCTATTAGCCAAACATTTGCCTATTATACAGCAATTTCTGGTTGTTACATCAAAAAAGGGTGGATGGTTAAAACAAAGTTGACACCATATATTAGCACCCACTGATTGTACTCCTATATATATATGCAACGTCCTCCTCATTCATTTCAAATATAACTCCAAAATCTCGTAACACACGACAAAAACAACAACAACAATAACAAGAAAAGCATATTTTTGTTGGAAAACCAATAAGAAGGTAAAAAAAGTTATGCATTTTGTGCTCTATTTACTTGTTCTGTTTATTGATGCACAATCAATCATTACACTGTTTTTGCTTGCAGTAGTCATATTTGTAAAATTAGAGAAAAAATGGCTGAATCTGCAACCATGGGAATGGAGCTAGAAGAACAATTGGTGGATACGGAGGAAGATCATAGGGATGAGAATGCAAGGACAATATTTCTTGCAGAGCTGAATCTCATTCAAATCATCTCATTTCTTTCATTATCGTCTGAAGAACTTGATTTTGAGGCAGTAGAGATTAATGAAAATGCCAAATCTCACCAAGAACACAAAGTTGTTTCTGATCTACGTTCCAGAAAACGGGGTGGAATCAAGAAATACAAGAACATTGAACCAGAAATCCAAAGGTTCTCGACCAAGATTAGAGATTGCAGGTAAGAACCCTTAAATTGTTACTCTCTTTGGTCTCATATTATATGACAAGGAGAGTTAACCAGTTTGTTTTACTTGATTTGCTAACAAACTGATCAAACTGGGATGAACATCTTCCCCTCTTGCTCTATGATTCATTATTATAGACATATCTTGTTAGTACTTGGTAGGTCCTCTTAGGGTGTAAAGAGTACATAATTAATACAGTAAATTCGTTAGTATTTATTAAATTGAGTAGTCCTTTTACTGTGCCATTAAGATCATTTCTCTTTCTTGTTTTTTCATTCAGGCATAGTAGAAGAATGTGAAGAAAGCAACATTAACCAAAGCTAGAAGCAAGAGACGTACCAACAGAAGGTTTTTCTTTTTCAGCAAGGCCGTAGAAGCTACCTTAATATGTACTGTATTTGTTTGGGAAGAGGGAGTACATATTAACGAGTAGTAGTTGAAACAAAATTGACGTATTCTCATTTTTGAAAATGTCCATTTGGATTTGTTAACAATGAACGAGATTTTCTCCTCATCCATCTTTTTTCTTTCTCCTTCAGCATATCACTTGCCTTTCATCCATTATACATAAGAACATCCCAAACCCCACCTGTTTTATGAGGCTGCGATAGGCATTTGGTTGAAAAATGATTTAAAAAAACAGTTTTCAGAACTTAGTTTGTTTTGGTTGTGTTTCAAGAAAAACCACCGCCAAAGGATGTGGTGCAGGTGCAGCGGTTGGGGTTGCTCTTGCTCTTTCCTTAACCAGAGGTCTCGTGTTCGAGCCTTGGGTATGAAAAAATCCTTGGCAGGGAGCACTTCCCTCGAATGGGGCCCTATGTGGCGCTAATTCAAATATTGTCGAACTTCAAATGTGGATACCGGACACTAGGTGGAAACCCAAAAAAAAAAAAAAAAAAAAAAAAAAAAAAAAAAACCAACCTC
>ML405342.1:0-45190 GCA_005239525.1 Nicotiana knightiana | reverse complement strand
AAAAAAAAAAAAAAAAAAAAAGAATAAAAGAAAAACCAAACTCTTTTTCCCGACGTCAAGGGAAAACAAATTACTGAGCACGGGAAATTCTTTTGCGTCATAACCAATTCTTTAAAATTCTTTTGCGTCAAATTAAACAACACACCAATAAATGGCATGTTTATTGAAGAGACTAATATTATAGCATAAGCAGATGATGGCTAGTGAGTACCGTTCTTACCTAAACTATTCAAAATTTAACCAAAGAAAAAGATAAATAGTTGAGAACTGACAGAGACTAGAAAGCTTTAGTTGCATGGAGACCAGGATTAACAAAAACGCACCAGCGATAAGCTTTCTTTCACTCACTATAGCAAGGCATTCAAATTATTCATTACACTATTCTTGATAATTTGCTTATTGGCAACAAACATCAGATAAGCAACGAGCAGATAACCTAAGGGGAATTATCAACACAACTAGAAGATCCTAAAGTTTCCGTCACAAGCTAGAACAGAAGCATTAATGCTCTGTTTAAATGGTGTAACCTGCCACATTATTAATCACTCTATCTATCCTTGCCTACAAAATTATCATATGCAGGGAACAAATTGGAGCTTGTCTTCATCAGTCAGATATCCTGATCTCAACTCCCAATAGTTCCTTCACTTGCTCATATGTCACAAAAGCAATAGCTATTGAAGGGACAACCTGAACAAATAATGAACAGTAAGGAATGATCCTGAAATATATTATAAAAGGGAACTATCATAGTAGATAAGTTAAAGCTATTATTGGTCTAGAAAGATTCTGGTATAAAGAGGATAGTTTCATGCATTACAAGAAGCACTGCAATACTGCCAACAAGTAGTCGAGAAAGTACCAAAGCTTGTGATGTGTACTTCTAAGTTCTAATTATGCACGGACCAACTATTTCACAACTCAAATGGAGGTTTTGACACTGCAGAGATATCCTTCAGGAATACCATAAAATATTACGTTGACTGGTCCAATTAGTCCCAAGTAGAAACACACAGTTTCATTTAAGAATGATTATGGGAGAAAAAAAGAAGCTGAAACTTGGTTACTGCCAATATAATGAGTGTCAGATATTGGAGACCAACAACTAACTTTATCAATTAAGGATATGTAATATAGAGGTTTTGATAAGTAAAAGATGACGTCATCTACTCGGTCAAGCATAGTAATGAAAAAAATAATGTGTCACCAAGAGCAAAAGTTTCCTATATAAGCAAAATTGCAACAAAAAGGAAGCCAATTCTATGTGCCTAAAGAAGAGAAACTAACAAAATTAAACCAAGTCTCAATTAAAAAAAAAAAAGCAAAGGGTACAAGGTATGGAAACAAGACTAACCTTCACTGAATTGGGCACCAAACCCTTATACAAGGCCTTGAAGCCCTCATACTTAACAGTTTTTCTGAACGTATCAATCATGCCAGAATATTCAAGGGGAGCCTTGCTCCTCCCATCACCGGTAAGGATGGATGAAGCATCTTTCCAACCCACCATCTGCATCCTTCTGCGTACAACGTCAAGAGGGTAAGCAACAGTTTGCCCCACAGTCCCTGCCACAGCCCCACATGCCAGCCTTGTAACGACACCAAGCTCAGTAGAATCATCAACGAGACCAAGTGGTTTTGTTTTGACCAACCAGTCTTTTAGAGATTCATAGACTGCAAAGTTAAGTCCCACATATGGAATCTGCAGATAGCAATTAAATTATGAACTTTCACAAAAATCAGAAGAACACTCTATTTGTGTTGCATGTTCTTTCCTCTTCCTATTTTGTAACGCTATTCAGGCCAGGGAGAAGGCATTTTTAAACTTGTGCCAGGAGTATTTTTTATTACAGTACTATTTTGCCTAATTAACTTGTGGATAAAGTTCTTAACACCTCTAGAAGACAATAACACTTCATTTTCTTCTTCTCAACAAGCTTTGAAGCATCATTTTTTTGGATTGAAACTATGCAACTAAATATATAAATAACATTAGAGTATGCTTATTTATTATTGCAAGTATTTTCAACCTCATAAACAACATTACATTTGGAGATTCATTCTATGAAGATGGTTTGAGCATGGTTAACAAATTAGTAGGAAACTTGCAATCACTTATAAATTCAGGAAAGCAAACTTACGACTCCTATCACAGAAGGAAGCCATCCTTTATACAAAGCACGTGGACCTTCCTCACGAAGTATGGTGGATAGCGCATGGACCATTCCTCTGTACTGATAAGGAGACTTCTCTGTCTGCAGAGCAGGAAAGAGAATTTTCAAGAAAGGCGTATCAGCAGAGTGCTACATAGTCATAGCACAGTATGCAGAACATCAGAACAGGCAATATTTCTTCCAAAGAACTCATAAATTACCTGCACAGTGATTCTGCCCCGCACCATGTCCATTGGGTAAGTTGCAGACATGGCGATTATGCCAGCACAAGCTCCAGCTCCAAGACGTAGTATGGGAGTGAGCTGAGCGTCCTCTGTGGAAAAAGGAAGATGTCAGTCCAATTGACGCAAAATCTTGGGATAGCTTTCTGTTCCTTTTTCATTTATTCTAGATACTAGCACAGTAAGACTTCTTATGTGCACAAAAGACCCAGCAAAACCGTCAGACAATCTTCATTTACTGGCACATTAGAAAGAACTTTATCAGATGATCTTTTGCCTACCAAATCAAATGAGCATGGTAGGTGCAGAATAGTCTAGCAAGTAAATGCTCACAATATGGGGCTTGAAAATGTCTTTTGAGCTTTGACAATCAATCAGGCCGCTTGCCTAGTAGGACTTACACTGCACGGCTACTAGAAAATCCAGTAGTGAACACAGGCAGCACATGGAGGCAACACTGAATTGCATAGAAAAGTTCTAATCTTTAAAACCTTATTTTGGCAACTGAAGTTATGGATAGATCAGGATGAGGATGCATATACTCTAACCTAAATCCAGATTTGCCTTGAAATATGAATTTTGTCAGGTTTATTTTTTGCTGACTCAGCTGATGTTTTGACTTGATTTAACGTCGTCTTGAACCGTATGTGTTGTGGGGTAAAATTGCTTACTCTGAATTAAAATGGTGGAATGAGATATTAATATAAGGCCTGTTGCAAGGTAAACTATATTGGTAAGCTGAAGCACTAGAAAATAGTAGGATCCTGGAAAAGAAATAAGTTCACGTAAATAAATTGGAGAGCAAGCATTTATGATCAGGCTTAACCAATATTTACTTCCTCTTTTCTTATCTTAATAATTCTATCTTCTTTTAAATGGATGATTCCTGACAAGCATAACTGAAAGACAAACTGAAAGAAAAGTTTCTTCCAAAAGGGGTCATCCACTAAAGGAAAAGAAAATATTGGCGAGTATATAGCCATTACCCAGCTTTGGCCCCTCAATCCAGGCTGCTGGAAGGGTTGAACTAGGTACAGACCCAACCTCCGGCTCATTTTGCACGAAGTGGTTGCTCGCAACTAGAACCCGAATTGCGCACTAGAACTGATTGAGCCTTTATCTCCCACCAGGCCATGGCCCTTTCTAGACAAAATAATAAGCAGACATAGCGACAAGGAGAAGGAGAGTACAGAATACAGATATATCCGCTGCTAAATAAAACATAGCATCTGTAACGACCAACGTATAAGAGTATTTGTTTCATGACTAACAACCAAACTTACATAAGGAGGAAATGAACTTGGACTAGAAGTAGCGTGAAAGGAGAAAAACAGAACTTAACAAAAAATGTATGAGCCCAAACTTAAGTCACGTTTCGTCCAGTAGGAAAAGACTGCTTAAAGTTTTATTGAGATGGTAGGAAAAACAGTTTTCTAAATATCCAAAGAAGACTGTGCTTAAAGTTTTACACAGGTAGTAGGAAAAGAACGATGCTAAATGTTTTATAGATATCTGTTTTCTTTCTACGGTTGGGTTCATATACGAAATCTCATAGCTCATCTACAAAAAAATCATTGGAGGATGCCCCAATGGTAAAACCGAAAAAAATACACATGAGAACTAAACAACCCAGAAGAAAGATAGACCTACCATTGCCAGTTTGTTGCTGGTAAAGATATAGTATACCCCTGTTACAATATCAATGAAGAAGTCAATAGAGGGAATAGATACCAGATATTTGATTTTAAGGGTAACATGAGAAACAAGTCTGAGTTACAAAAATTGCATAGTGATTGGATATGACTATACTTGGAGGCTTGCTCATAGCTGAAGAACTTGACTGCTGAGTTTGGGACGATACGTGCACAATTGGTGCCATTGCCCTTGAACAGTCCTTTGAACCCCTCAGTTCTCCAGATATATTTTAAGCCTGAAATGGTCCCATTGTATTTTATGCTATGTGGATTTTGAACCTGCACTTCAAAAAGCATCCTGTTAAAATTAGGAGACTAAATGAAAAAAACCCTTAAATGCAATGATAAATGTATCTGGGAATTAGACTCTTTCAAAGAAAATGCATGTTCGGAAAAAAGGTTTAATTATCCTAACCTTCAAAAGGAACAGAATTTGATCCACTAATTACAATTAAAGTATGGTCACAGTGCTCCATCATTTAATAAAGTATGAAATGTTCAAAGTTAGTTTATATTTTTCCTCTTTCAGCAAAACCATTGAATAGAGCAGAAACTGAAAGCATGAAACTACACTTCACCTGGAGCAATATCTTTAGCCGTTCCAGTGGGGCAACAGCAGTTCGGGACCTGCAGGATAAGAAGAGTACTAGTAAGCGCAGAATCAAGTCAAAGTTCAGGGAAAATGGAATTTGTTCAAGCACTCATATATCACATGGATGATGGAACTCAATGTAGCAATATCCAGCACAAATAAGATTTTGCTAGATACTATGCGCCGGACAACATAGTCAGATCTCTCAAACTTTGAGAGTATGCTTCCGGTGAAGAAGTCAGCCTTTTATAAAGAGGCTTGGATTCACAAGTTTTGAAAGATTATGCATGTTGAAGGCAAATTAATACGGAAGTATAAGTAAAATGGACATTTGTTCAACCTTTGTTCGTCTCGAAAACTTTGACTTATTTTCTTCAATGCAAAATTTCCTTCATGCAATTCAAACTTGCAGAAGTTATTACTACCTCTGCGCCAATTTATATGGAAATCTTACTTTGGACATCCCAAAATATTTCGTCTTACAAAAATAATCTCCTATACAACTTTCATGTTCATAGAATTCAAGCACATTTAGCAAAACCAATTTACACTTTGAAGTAATGTTTCATCCATCAAACTAAAATGACATTATAACCTGTAAAATGATGTCAAATCTAATGGATGGAGGGGATATTACTTTATAAGTATCATATAAACTTGATGTGATGCCTTTAAACTAACTACTCCCCGTTTTAAAGTTTCAAATTACCATCTTAATACTTCTCTCTCAAACTCAAAACAATAATCAATCCAGAAATTTGCTCATACTCTCCGTGCAGGTCAATGAGATCCATAATTTTATTCGTTAAGGAGTTAGCAGTCACCACTGAGACGCGGATTTCAGGATTTAAACTCTATGGGTTTAATCTCTAAATCTTTTACCATTGAACTTATTATATTTCTCAAGTTAAGGGTTCATATCTAATATTTGTTGCAAGTTAATAGATTTCTACACATAAACTATACTCCATGATGAAAATACTGTTCAAATGAACCCGGTACCATAAGGCTAGATAGGCCCCTGTTACCACTCCCAGGTAGTAGAAACCACACAGTTCAGTCATCCGAGTTAAGAAGCATATACATACTACAATCTCATCAAAGTCTCTGTTTGAGATAAGTGTGTCAAAACCTCAATGACATGCTGGAACACTCAAGACTCTTTCACACATATCCGTCAAAAAAATAAAACAAAAATTTTCAATACTACACTCGTCAAATCATGTGATCAAGTGGCGAATAACAGTCATGAATACCTCATATACTGATGGAACACTGATTAGACTAGCAAATCTTAGACCAAAATTATAAATATGGATAAAAGCATAAACTTCGATCAAGTGCGAGCTTGAAATTGAGTTCATCAAATTCATGCATTCTATAGTTTCTAACTAAGTTTATTTATGACGTGAACTAATGTTAAAATTACATTCCATAATTCACAATAAGGAAATAACTCCAAATTTAAGACAAAATGCTTAGAAAGTTTGTAGAGTATGTTCAACATTCAGTTATGTATAAACTTACAGGCCACCAGCGACACCTCCGGCGACGAGTGATTTGCAGATACTGATAACGGCATGGCTTGTAGGCTTAATCTCTTGTCTCGCTAGCTTCGCCTCTTCAGCGAGATTCACAATTTTCTCCACCGCTGATTCGCTCGCCTTCACATCCTCAGAAGCCATATAAGATCGAGATCCGCCTAATTTTGTAGCTTTCAACCTTAACCTGAATCAATGATATACTCAAAAATTCAAAGTTATTGAAAACCGCAAATTTAATGGTGACAGTGTACTGAGTGGAGGTTCTTTTTGGCGGCGGCTACGGCAATAGCAGAGATCGATGGAAATGAGGCACGAAAAGTGAACGTGCAAAATCTGACTTTTACTCGACTGCTTTAATTAGTTAATGTAATTCGTTCATTTCTTTTTTCTTTTTTTTTTTGGTCTCAAATAATTTTTAAATAAAGAATGCACTTCCCTTATGCCTCCATCATTTTATTCCAACTTCGTGAACTGCTAGAGTACATATTTATATGAAAAGTTTAGAAAGGTTGAACAGGACAAGAGTAGGCATGAGACAATGATGCAATTAGAATAGAGACGGGTAAATTAAAGAAAGAAATAAGGTCAATGAAATTCTAATTCGTGCATGGCAAACTCGAAGCTAGATAGTGAATGAAATCACTAGGATTCAAGATCATTAATAGTAGAGTAATTTGAATTGCGGTCTCATAGTACTGCTGCGTTTCTAAGAATAGTCAATCAATGAATTAAGTAATTAATTAATTAACGCCTAATGGGAGTATTGGAAGGTTTAGTAGGTCATAGGTGTGTTAGGTAGAGGGGATTTTGCCGTATGTTGTGGAACACCTGGTGGAGCTACAGCCAGATTTGCGGTTGGACGTCTATTTCCAATGGGCTTAACCCCTGAAAGTCCTAAAGGGCCAATCCTTACATACCACAAATCCAAAAATTTGTGTATAATATAGTAGTGGTTAGGAAAGGAGGAGAAATAGTGGCAATCCATGCCTTGGAAGATTTTTTACCCTTTTCTCATTGTCTTTTTATATTGTAAATGTATACCTAAACAAACAATATGAGGTGAGTAATGGCCCAACTATATAAGAAATTAAAGGTCATTGGTGAGAATAATTCAAGCAAATTGTTTGGCATCCAAATAAAGGTGACATAGCACAAAACATATTTAAGGAGAACTACTTTCATTTTCCCTTGTGGTTTCTTGAGCATCCAAAAGTGATTCGTTTTACCTTTCTCTTTCCACTCGTTGCCTTCTTTTTTTTGGTGGCATCAAATGGACTAATTGATCCCTGGTACAATGTTTGAACCCTCATAAGTAGTAATAAAGGTAAAAAAATATAGAAAGCCTTGTATTGTTATCCAATAATTTTGGGCTCCATTTGGCTTCCCAGATGTATGTATTTGGGAATATGGACCACTCGAACCATTTATGCATTTTTTTCAGCAAAAACAAAGATTGATGTGTTTCAATTGAAAGAGAGATTTTGGGTTGATCCATGAAATGTATGGATTCTATATACTCTGGTCACCATGATAGCAATACGCATATACTAGTCAATTACATCCAACTCAAACAAAAAGACAAATATGTAGTAGGAATTCCAATATTTTGGGCTCAATAGTCCAAATGGTCGGTCGGGGTCACCGTTACTTTTCCTAATTGATATATATAACTTATATATTAAAATTATATGATTATACACATATTATATATATTTTATATATTTGTTGACTATTTTTAGTTTAAGCACTTGAGTACGCAACTGTTCGTGAAAATAGGCAAATAATTTAGAGAATTTTATGTATCTTCATTGATGAAAAAATGTATATACAAGAAAGAATAGAATCTTTTGTAACTAACTCCTACACCTGTCGCTATTCTATTTATCGACTCCTAACAAACTATTGATAAATATTTACAGTGTATATATATCTGACTAGATAAATAGTCTCTTGCTTCTTATCTTCTTCCAGTAGGCCCAAACATATTCAAGCCCGATATCATCAATTGAGCCTAAATGAGAAGCAAGTCCAATAAAGAGTAAGGAGAGGTCCAGTCCAATCCATATCATCTTCAGACAATAAGACCAAACTTAACCTAACTCTGTCTCTATTGAGAACCTTCGAGAGCATCTCCATTAGAGAACTTTGAGCTTTCAATATCAGTACCAACACTGTTTAAGTAAATACTTTTTAATAAAATTGCCCCGTCTGCTTGACGTTTGCAACTATTACAGGAATATGTATTGGTTTGTACTAGTTTGTCTCTATAATTAGACATCTAACTCTACCCTCTTGGGCATCGGTTAACTTGCACACATCACTCGTTAATCTAAAGTAAAATCTCCCCTCCCCCACCAAGGTTTTCACACATCACTCGTCAATCTAAAAAGAAATCCCCCCTCCCTTCTCAAGGTTTTATAAAAGCAGAAATCAAGATTGGAATTGCTTGAATAATCATACTATTGTTAGGCATTATCTAACCTCAAAACGGAAAATAGTGACATATATTAACGAATTATTTGAGTTAGTTAAAACTTATAATCAATGAGAGAGAAACAAACGAAAATCAACAGTTAAAACACTTTTTACCACATGCACATAAGTACGAAAAACAGTGACATATTAATCAAGTATTAAATCGTATTATTTCCCTGAAATTTGACATTAAGATTGAAGCGTTTTTTAGAGGTGCAAATTGATGTGAGATAACTTAGTAGGCGTTTGGACATAAGAATTGTGAACTTTCAAAAAATGGTGAAAAAGTTTTTCAAGTGAAAATGGTATTTGAAATTTAGAGTTGTGTTTGGACATAAATTTCAGTTTGAGTTGTTTTTGAAGTTTTGTGAGTGAAAATTTGAAAAAATAGATTTTTGTAGTTTTTCAAATTTTTTGAAAATTTCCAAAATGCATCTTCAAGTGAAAATTGAAAATTTTATGAACAAACGATGATTTCAAAAAAAAAAAGTGAAAGTTTTTTGAAAAAAAAAAGAAAAAGAATTATGTCCAAACGAGCTCTTGATTTCTTCTAGAAAAAGTGCAACTTGACACTTAAGTGGGATAACCACGGTCCCTTCGGGGACATCCACTAAAATTGGAATGATATAGAGACAGGGGGTGGCTCAAGAGACTAGTAAAGTCTTTGCTTTAGGTCCTTTAAATTTTGGGGCCTCAAAAATATTTTTAGTTGTTGATTTACTATCTTATTTTCGCTTAGACAATATTGAACTTAATAGAAATGTAACGATTCGATCAGTCATTTTGAGCATTTGCGCTTCGCTCGATAGTTTGAGAGCATGATTAGTTTTGAGCATTTGCATTTCGCTCGATAGTTTGAGAGCACGATTATCTCCTCATGATGTATTATGACTTGTGTCGGTTTTGGTTTTCAGGTTATTCGAAATCGATTTGGAATAATGAATTTCATGAATTGAAGCTTTAAGTTGGAAGAGTTGACCAAGTTTGACTTTTTAGAATTTGACCTTGGATTGGAGTTTTGATGATTCCGTTAGGTCTGGATGGTGATTTTAGACTTGGGCGTATGCGCAGATTTGCATTTGGATATTTCTAGAAGGATCTGGCACTAATTGACAAAAGTTAGAAATTTGAAGGTTTGAAAAGTTTACAACTTTGACCGAGAGATAACTTTGATGATATCGGGTTCGAATTGTGGTTCCGGGGATTGAAATAGAGTCGTTATGTCATTTGGGACTTGTGCAAAATTTGAGTTCATTCCGAGTTGATTTGATTTGTTTCAGCACGAGTTTTTGAAAGTTCGAAAGTTCATTAAGTTTGATTTGAGGTGCGATTTGTCGTTTCGATGTTGTTATGCATGATTTAAGGCCTCGGGTATGTCCGTTTTATGTTATGTGAGTTGTTGGTATGTTCGTATGGGGTCCCGAAGGGCTTGGGTGAGTTTCGGATAGGTTTGGGTTGTGTTGCGCTCGTTTTTCTCATGTTTCAACGTCGTTTCTTCAAGCATAATGGTACTACATTAAGCAAATGAGCTCTAATTTCTGTTTTGATTGAAGCATTAGATCCGTATCATAATTACGGAGCCATCGAAAAAAGAATCGTCGAATTTGGACATCGTATCAGGAGTTTATGGTCATTTTACTAAGAACATGGGTTGCAAGATTTTTCAGATTAATTACGAAATTGCCACTGATTTCGTATTTAAAAATCTGCACTATTTTCAAATATTGAAACCAACATATCTCCTTCATTATAAGGTCAAATGAGGTGATTCAAAATCCTAACTTGCCTGAAATTTCACAAGAAACTCATTGGAGATATCAAAAGCGAGTTTCAGGATTGTTTGGTACTCAAAATGAGGCAGAACAACTAGACAAAAATACTTAATATCGAGGGTTAGTTCATTGGTCCTATTTTCAGTTGGGGAGCTCTGATTTGGGCAACTTTTGGAGACAATTTTTTTATCATATGGATTGGGATAAGTATTTTATACTCGATTTTGATTATATTTCATGAATCCATTTTCGTTTTCGGCATTTTGATTGATGATTTCAAAGTAAAATTCGGGGGGTTCTGTCTAAAATTTCGTAAAGTGAATTTTTGAGTTTTGAACATTTATTCGTAGTCGGATTTGAGTGAAACTAGTATGACTGGACTCGTAATTGAATGTGTTACCGAATTTTGTGAGTTTCGTCGGATTCCAAGGTGCGGGCCCGAGTTTGACTATTTGATTGACTTTGGGCTTTTGATTAAAGATTCGACCTTTTAGCGATTGAGTTTGTTTCCTTGGGGATTATTTGATGTATTCGATTTGCTTTTGACTAGTTTCGAGCAGTTCAGAGGTCGGTACGCGCGGGATGGTATTTTTGGAGCATCGTTTGGATTGCTCGGTATCGATTTAGCTTGTTTGAGGTAAGTGTCTTGCCTAACTTTGTTGAGCAAATTTTTCCTATGAATTGCCATTGTTTTCTACATGCGGGAGTGATGCATATATGAGGTGACGAGCGTATATGCATGTGCCAGGAGTATTCATGCTCGGTGGTAAATTATACGATTAATTGTGCCTTGTAAAATTACGTGACCTTCTTGTTTCATATCTTACTTGACTTCTAGATTAATAAGAATACATAATTAAATGTTAGAAACCAAGATTGAGTTTATTATAGCTTGATTAAAATTTGACGGAATTTTGAGAAATACTAATGTGTCTAATTCGGTCTTCATCATGCTTAATCATTAATACATTTCTGCGGCCGTTATTCTTGAGATATTAGGTTTTATATTTGTTGAAATACTTGAAAAATAAGGGTCTTGAGGGTTTATTGATCTATTGTTGGCTTGAAAGTTGTGATTGAGGTTCATTTGGAATATTCGTTTAACCACTCTCCTTGATGTTATTTATGTTTTCGACCTTACTTATCATTGATATACATATTCTTGGTGAGGAAGAGTGTAAAGCACGAAGGGTGTTGCCGTGCCATTGCTTTTATATTATCATGTGAGGGAGAGTGTAAAGCATGAAGGGTGATGCCGTGCTATCTCATATATTTTATCATGTGAAGGAAAGTGGAAAGCACGAAAGGTGATGATGTGCCATTACATATATTTTATCATGTGAAGGAAAGTGAAAAGCACGGATGGTGATGCCTTGCCATTTCATCTGAGAGTAAAAGCACGAAGGGTGATGTCGTACCATTTCATTTGAGAGTAAAAGCACGAAGTGTGATGCCGTGCCATTTGATTTATATTATCCTGATCTCATTTATATTATCATGTGAGGATGAGAGTAAAAGCAGGAAGGCTGATGCATGTCATTTCATTTATATCATCATCCTTTTATATTACCACGAATTCATGGAACGAAAGGTGTTTTCGCGCAAGCGAGGACGAGGGACATGCATTATGTTGTGATATCATTTCCTTGTGTATACGTTCATGCCTTTACCTTGAGCAGTTATTGTCGCACCTATATTTCATATATGACTTGTCATTGTTGTTCTGTCTTTATTCTCTATCTCAATTGTTATTGTGTTGCACATGTGTTCTACTTGTTTAACTTCCAAATACCATGCCTCCTTCCTGCTGTTATATATATAACCATGTCATATCTAATTTGTTGCACTCTAGTACAAGCTTTCTACCATGTTAGCCATTCATGCCTCTACTTGTTAGCTTATAAAGATCACACGTTCCCCTCTTATTTATCATATCTATATCTATGCCTTCTGCCATGCTAGTTAGGTGAAATTATGTTCTTCTTTCCTAATTGATGTCATCATTCCTATGTTTCCTACCTTGTCATTGTTGTTTTCGACATTTCTTTCACCTTGTTGGCACTATTACACATATATTTGGTGAGGATGAGATAAATGCACGAATGGTGTTGCCGTGCCATTGGATTTCATGTCTTGAGTATATTTCTCACACTATGAAAGTTATGAATTTATTACTGTGATTTGCTAGTTATCGCTCTAAGGAATGGATTGGTCGTGATATTGAGGATTAATAATTGTGGTTTTTCTTGAAATCATCTACTGCTTCGCATAATTGTTTCATTGTACGCTATACTGTTATGTTCTAGTATTGTTTTATTGCTAGTCTTCTGTACATGTTATATTAGTGAGTATCTTTTAACTACAAAGCATCGTCACTACTTCATCGAGGTTAGTCAAGATACTTACTGAGTACATGGGGTTGGTTGTACTCATACTACACTTTTGCACCTTACGTGCAGATTTTGGATCGGAGCTGCGGGTAATGTCGGGAGCTGACTCTAAAGATATTCGTACCTTCCGGATGTGGCTACCACTTGTCCCTGGGTAGTTCTAGAGTTGAATTCTGTTTAAGTACATTTCAAAGAGAAGTTGAATTTATTTCATATTCGTTTTTTTCAATAATCTAGTCTTAGTAGCTCATGTATTGTACTACCATTCCTTGGAATGTTGTTTGGAATCCAAATATATCAATTGTTGATCATATTTATTTTATTAGAGTTGTGTTAACTGTTAATTGCTGACCTAAGGGATCGGGTTAGGTGCCATCACGACCTGTGAATTTTGGGTCGTGACACATACTCAGTTTCCACCTAAAATGGGAATAGACTCTTCCGCCCAACAATATATATATATATATATATATATATATATATATATATATATATATATATATGTGTGTGTGTGTGTGTGCGCGCGCGCGCGCGTGTGTGTATGTATATAGAGAGAGAGCGCTCTTATACATATTGTATATTATATATAAGAATAATAATAATATACAGTATATTATATATAAGAATAATAATTATATATAGTATATATAATACATAATAATATATACTATATATTATATATAACTATATAAAATACAGATGTTGATTAACACTTTGCAAAAATACATAGATCAATTTTAATATAACCTACCTTTAATTTATTAGTGTATACACATAAATAAGTATCAATATCCTACATATAATATATAACATTGTGGGGGAGAAGACAAGTTGTGAATGATTCCAATTCAATTCCGTTTACTGGAGAGGCGTGTGACATTATTTTGATGAGAGAGAAAATATGTAATTTTAAATTTAATGTAGTGATATACTTTAATTGGTATAATCCCTATTATTTAGGTTCAATAACGAGTTATAAAAGAGAGATAATAGGGATGAAACGTTATGTATAATTTAATTAAAAAGGTAAGATTTTAAAATATATTGTATTATATGTAATTTTCAAAAAGTGGTTGTAAATTATTTAAATAAGTCTTATAAAGGTTTTATGTTGGGCTTTAAGCTTGGTGTAACTTAAAAAGGGTGAATGAGAAATGAAGGGAAAATGAAATAGTTGAGTTTCCCTCCTTAGCAAACAGACATTGTCCCATATTGGAGGAAGAAAAGACTTTTGATGGGTATATATACAATTGCTTTTCTTCTAGCTCTTAAAGAGTTAAGAAGAAGGCAAGCCTCGCGCCGTCCTCGTCGTCATCGCTCGGCTCGACATCGACTTCAGATTCAGATTTGGTGGTTGATTAATCTTTTTGGACAAAATTTATTTCAATTAATTAATTAATTAATTTAATTAAATTAACAAAAATTCAATCTGAAATAACCCATGACTCGCGACCCGGTCCGGTCCGGTCTGTTTTCTTTCTCGGATTATTTTAAATCTGTTTGTTGTTTCACGTAATTTTTCCACATGTTCCAACAGATATGGCTGTTCTGAAAGGTTGCAAACCTTTTAAGAATCTGTGCCAAAATAAATATGCCTTAAATCCCAGTATTTTTACTTACTAAATTTTCTTATTATCTTCTTCTTCTTCTGCACAATATTTTCCAGTGTGTGTTACGACCATTGAGTGGTTCGCAGTTCACCAGAGTTTTTGGTACCAATACGCTGGTGAGTTAAATTATTCTATCCTGGGAGGATAATATTCCAAAACCTCGGGTACTTGAGGGGAATAATTTCCTTAAGGACACACTGTGCATTAAGTGAGATCGATTTATTCCTATACTGTTTTATTTTCCAGAATTTATTTCGTTAAACTGGTGTTACTAACTTTCTGTTACTGTTTATATTTCAGAAAGTTTAATGGTTTAATTGTTTATTACAACAATATAATTTTAATAACATTTTATTCTATTAAGTGCCTCAAAATTCAAGTGTCAGCGCCACAATCTATAATATCCAATCAAAATTTAGCACAGACCATGTGTTAAAACCTTCAAGACAAACAAAAGAAAAAAAGAAAAAATATTAATGTGTAGAATAAAGTAGAAGAGAGTCTACAATGTGCACAGTGACCTTTTATCAATATTCACATTAGAGTGTGGGATAGTACCTTCCTCTTTTGTATAGGATAAGCTTCAAAAATTCAAGTTTTAGTAGAGGTTAATGAATGATCTCATATTTAAGTGATTTATAAACTTCCACATGGAAATAAAATATTTCAAGTAAACTAATTAAGTACAAAAACAAGGTACTTTACAAGTCTTGAAAGGATGGTGTTTCATTAATTATTCACTTCAAAATAGTTCGAACACTCAATCTAGTCATAATATATCTTAACTAGTGGGATGAACTTCTTAAAGTTGAGAGCTAGATATAATTGAAAGACACAAATAGGTAACACATTATGTTTTAGGCAATCTCTTGCAGTAAACCACGTGTTTCAATGAAATAAGCCGCAACGATGTGGATGTCACTAGTAATAAGTAAATTATTAAAAAAAAAAAAAAAAAGTAAAATATAGAGCACGTTGCTTATGTGAAGTCATTCCAAAAGAATGTAACTTTTGACTTTTGATAAATATTTTTCATCAAAATGAAGAAGACTTTAATTGTTACAGTGGGCTAATAATATAACCGAATCATCTGAATCATTTTCTTAATAAATGGGTGAGACTGTATAAAGCATAATATAATAGATACAAATAATTCATATACCCGATCTTAGCTAGTTTGATATTGTCAATTAATTGATGGAAAAAAATATTAGGCGGTCAATAAAATCTCCAATCTATATGATACTAATTAAGAAATTTGCTTTGAAACTCATCATTCATTTAGAGAGATAGGGACTCCAATTAACTATCGTTATGTTATAGCGAAGTAACATTCTCCTATCCCTGGGATTTGGATTTTATATTTTACGCGTGAAAATTAGTATACTCAAAAAATTAGCGGGCTATTATACTAATTAACACTTGATCAAGCACGATGCACGCACTGACTAATTTGCTTAGAAAAGTAATATAAAGAATACTAAACGTTATTGTTAAATGTCACGACCCTTCATTTACCATTTTATTATCTTCATAAATGAACGCTTAACAAAAGATGAATTGAATTGCTCTTGAAACTGGGGAGTAGGAGGATTAGGTTAATTACGCGTGAATGAAATCAAGAGGATTTCACCAATAAGGGTTGTGCTGGAGTGATAAGTACTCCTTCATCCTTAACCAGAGGTCTTGAGTTCGAGCCCCTGGGTATGGAGTCTCCTTTGTTAGGGCTTTACCCCCATATTGGGATTTTCCGCCGCGAATCCGGATTAGTCGGGTTCCAACTTAGGTACCGGATATCGGGTGAGAAATAAAAAAATAGAAATCAAAAGGTTTCTATGAACGGTTATTGACTACTGGATAAGGGGTTCCTATCTTGCGGTTGAATGATGTAAATTAGTACGAAAGGCTTATGATTAAGACATTGATATTAATTCAAAGAATTTGCAAGAAATTTGGTTCCCGTTATATGTACCATTTTAATTTTAAGCCGTTGTCTTTTAAGTTTCATATGATGCCCTAGAATCTATAACTGTAGTGTATTGCTCTCGCTGGCTAATATATGCTACTAGTGTATATCAGCAAGTAATTAATGCCAATTAGATCAAACAGCTTTATTTTCTCTATTTAACATAATAGAACCCAAAACCAAGAAACACTTCGATTTTTTTTGTGGGGGGGGGGGGGGGGGGGGGCAAGGGGGGTTGTGGGGTTTTGGTTTGGGAGGGGGCAACGAATGTGTTCATCGACCTATTCAACGTTGGAAAGTAAGAAAGAATTAGGCGGTATGGCACATAAAATGAATTGAAGAACAAAACTAATACTGTACCATGTTAATTCGGAGATCAATCAAATTGAAGCACAAGAAATGGATGGTTAGTTTGAATGAGGTGGGTCCATAATTCTTAGCAAGTGCGAATATATAATACCAGTAAATCTACTATTCCTTTGTGACAATCAAAATTGCAGGACTATACTTAGCATACACGTTTTTTATTTTCTAAATTTTTTTGACGCAATTGGTGTAACTGCACCTACTGCCGTAAGCATACTTTTAACCCCTGGTTTGAACAATTCAATGAATTTCTAACATTGAATAGAATTAACAAGTTTTCTATGTCTGATTGTTTTTCCTTCTTAAAATAACTATACTGGAAATTTGAGAGGAAAAAGCAACAAATTAGGACATTATTAATCAAGATGATCAGACTTTCGACTTAAAATTTTGGTCAAGTGATGGTACATCCAGTATTGATCATTACGTTCGATCTTTATTTCTTTAAAATATATCTTGAGTCAGTTCGATGATAATAGCTGATTCTAATATTTTTCCTATTCCCCCTCAATTTTTTCCCATAGTCAAGCCAATATCTAAAAGGAAAAAAGAAAGTTAGCAACGCAAATATATGTAAACTAAGAGATAATATGAACTTAATGAACAACAAAAAAACGTCATAAAGAAAAGGGAAAGAAAACAATTGGTCTAATAAAAATTCTACTATAGAGGTGTATAGGTTTAAGGTTTGATTCTCACTCCGATTATTCACTTTCCTCTTTGTATTACGAGTCACCCCTATGTATATTCCTAGGTATTAACTATTTTGATTTATGTTCTTAAAATCGGATAACAATTAAATATATAAGTGGTTTTAAGAATATGTGATTTCACCTGACACAAATTGAGAAATATAAAAATTGATGTTAGAAATTAACAGTAAAATAAAGCAAACCAATATAAAGCAACTAGATTACCCTCGAACCGACTGAATGTATAATTAAAAAGTATAAACTGAACAACAGAGCAAGAATGCTTAAGAGAAAATATAATATATTGCTTTGTTATGCGTGAATTTGATGATTACAAGATGATTAAAACCTCTTTATATAATAGAGGAATTCTACTTATGGTACAATTCTAAATTCAGAATGAAATCCCGTGATTGGCTAATTATTCGGTCTTGACTTGATACGTGCCGAGATTTCCGCCATGATCCTTGCCCGATTACGAATATCTCGGCTTTCCGTTATTTGACTCAGCAGGCTTCCTTCGATCTCGCTCGATCTCTAACCTGCTCGATCTCGATTGTGACTGGTCTCGGTCTTGATCGATCACTGATTCATGAGCTTAACAATCTATCTTTGTGTCATAGTTCGATACAACATGAAGTCGAACATCGGCATGCCATCCCGATCTCGATCAACCATACAAAATTAGACAAGCCCGATTTTGACCATATACAGATAGTCCCCTCATTTTTTGGAGAGTAATGACAAGAAACGAATTGAGACCTCGAGCCTCACCTCGGTTCATCATGACATAATCATCATGACTTGAGCAGCAGAGGTGGACGAAACGTCCCGTCGGTACAGTTCTCTAGGCATTTAATGCTCGCCAATCTTCGGTCGGCCACTACCAGCTTTGAACAGTCGTTGTGAAACCAATAAATAGCCTCCTTGTTCACTCTTTCAAACTTTACTTTCAATCTCCTTCATTCTAATCTCCATAGTTCTTTTCCTTCTTCAAAGCTTCTTATCTTTAGATCCTTGGGTTTCTTTGCTTGTTCTTTCTTAAACACCAAATATTTCAATCTCTATTCTTCTTTGCCCACAACAGCTAAATTGCCAAAACATCTAAAAGTGTTCCACAGAAAGTAAACACTTCCTCGTACCGGCCGGCGAGAAACCAACAGCAGAGCCACGCCCTGAAGAGTTCGTTCCCGGAGGGTATGTAATTGATTCCCACTTTAAGGTCGAGAAAACCTCCTCGGTTCCTGGTCGATGCGAGCCGGTATCGAGATATATATGCTCGATACCCAAAAGCCTTCTTGACCAAGTAAAGAAAGATTTCAACTGGATAAAGAAAGAGGTGGTGGTGTCGGCGCCAGAAGAAGCGATCACCACCCACGTGGAGGAGCTCCTAAGTGTTTACACTTACCCCTTCACATTAGGTCCCCTTGATCTGGTCATCATGGACTTCTGCAAGAAATACCAAGTGACCCTTGAACAAATTCGCCTCTCTTTAGGGAGGATCGTGATACTGCTCCGCTTCTTCGTGAGCAAAATCGATGGGCTCCCTTTCACCCTCGACCACCTCATGAGGTTGTATAGTCCTCGACTCTATCGAGGTGGGCTGATAAAGATTCAACGCTGGGCCACCAAGGCACCTATCTCGAGTATAGACGAAGACAAAGATCGGGGCTAGATGGGCCGGTTCATTTGAGTGAAGACCACATACCTAATCCCCAAAATGTTTACCCTTAAAATTGGATAACAAATAAATTTATAAGTGATTTTAAGGATATGTGATTTCACTTGGCACGAACTGAGAAATATGAGAATTGATGTTAGAAATTAACTGTAAAATAAAGCAAACCAATATAAAGCGCAGCTTGTCCCTCGAGCTAGATCGCCCTCGAATCGGCTAAGTGTATAATTGAAAAGGATGAACTGAACAACAGAGTAAGAATGCTTAAGAGATAAGATGTTATACACTGCTTTGTTATGCGTGAATATGATGATTACAAAGTGATTGGAACCCATTTATATAGTAGAGGAATTCTACTTATGGTACAATTCTAAATATAGAAGGAAATCCCATTATTGGCCAAATAACCGGTCTTGATTTGATACATGCCGAGATTTCTGCCACGATCCTTGCCCTATCACGGATATCTCGGCTTTCTATTATTCGACTCAATAGGATTTCTTCGGTCTCTCTCGATACCTATCCTGTTCGATCTCGATATCGGCTTGTCTCGATCTTAATTGGTCCTCGAATTACGAGCTAGGTAATGTATCTTCATGTTACGATCTGATATAAATCGGGACTGAACCTTGTCCTGCCATCCTGGTCTCGATTAACCACACAAAATCGGGCGAGCCCGGTTTTGACAGTATAGAAATAGTCCCCTCGTTTCTCAGAAATAAGATGATGAGAAACAACATGAATTCTCGAGCTTCATATTTTCGACTGATGACGTCATTGACTAGCTCGATCATGAGATCGAGACCAACCGATATCGAGACCGAACGGGATAGGCATCTAGCAAGACTGAAGAAAGCCAGCTGAGTCGAATAACGGAAAGTCGAGATATTCGTGATCGAGTAAGGATCGTGGCAGAAATCACGGCACATATCAAATCAAGACCGGTTAATTATCCAATCAGGGGATTTCCTTCTGCATTTAGAATTGTACCATAAGTAGAACTCATCTACTACATAAAAGGGGTTCTAATAATTTTGTAATAATCATATTAACATCATATTCACGCATAACAAAGCAGTATATAACATTTTCTCTCTTAAGCATTCTTACTCTGTTGTTCAGTTCATCCTTTTTAATTATACACTTAGTTGGTTCGAGGGCGATCTAGCTCGACGGCCAAGATGCACTTTATATTGGCTTGTTTTATTTTACATCAATTCTCATATCTCTCAGTTTGATCCAAGTGAGATCACATATCCTTAAAATCACTTACAAATTTAGTTGTTATCCAATTTTAAGGATATACAGTTTGGCACCCACCGTGGGGCTAAGGATAATAGTGACTGCCTGGTACTAATTTTCATAACACACACTACTTAACACTTATTCTTGTAAGCGTTTTTTATTCCAAGATTAGCGTGTCGAACTCTCAAACAGTACCTGCACACATCGGCAATGGCCTTGGAATTCATGGCGAAAACGACAACATAGCATCCCCAGGGAACGAAGTGCCTCCGGTTGACCTCGAGGGAGTACCAACTGCATACCCCATCGACGTCAGTTCTCATGTTGCCCTGAATATAAATCTGGCGTCGACCCCGAAAATAGCGTCCGCAGAGAAGTTCGATCAGCCGGTCAGAACGCACAGGGCGGCGAAGAAGGTGGAATCGACCTTCAAATAATATTCGAAATGTTGCAGGCTCAACAAGATACAATATAACAACACCGAAATCAAAACCATGCACCGAGCAGGTTCGAATCCGAGCCATCACAGGAAGTTGTTCGCAGGGTCGGACCAGTGTCGAGGAGGTCAAATATGAATGAATCAGGTACCAACTGCTATCATGAAAATGCTAGAGGAACTGTTAAATCGAATTGAATTGGAGGAGAAGAAGATTGAAGCGAATGATAAAAACGTGGAAACATATAACTCCCGAGTTGATCAAATTTTGGGGGCACCACCGATTTTTAAGGGTTTGGATACAAAGAAGTTCGTGCAAAAGCCTTCCCCCCCAAGTGCGGCTCCTAAGCACATTCCAAAGAAATTTCGCATGCCAGAAATTCCCAAGTATAATGGAACTACCGACCACAACGAGCATGTCACTTCCTATACATGCACAACTAAGGGAAACGATCTAGAGGACGATGAGATCAAGTCCGTACTACTGAAGATATTCGGAGAAACCTTGTCAAAGGGGGGAAATAATATGGTACCATAATTTTCCGCCTAACTCTATTGATTCTTTTGCCATGCTCGTAGACTCCTTCGTTAAATCACACACCGGAGCCATAAAGGTCGAGACTAGGAAGTCGGACCTCTTCAAAGTGAAGCAAAAAGACAACGAGATGCTCAGGGTGTTTGTGTCTCGGTTCCAAATGGAACGTATGGATCTACCCCGGGTCGTTGATGATTGGACCGTTCAGGCTTTCACTTAAGGGATAAACATACGAAGTTCAATAGCCTCACAACAGTTAAAGTAGATATTGATCGAGTATCTAGCTGCAACCTGGGCCGATGTACATAATCGGTACCGATCAAAGATTAGGGTAAAGGACGACCAGTTGGGGGCTCCTTTCGGGTCCGTTTATATAAACAGGCCCGTCGACAATGTTAGAAGGGATATTGACCGGGAACCATGGTCAAATAGAGATCGATATCAGCAATAAGGTGGAGATCAGAGAAACAACGGGCCTGGACACAACCCTGTTCAAAGTGATAGAAGAAATGATCGAGGATAGATCTCCCGAGTACAACTTCAGTGTTGATGCATCAGCTATTGTATCATCCATCGGGCGCATCAAAGGCACCAGGTGGCCCCGACCCCTACAAACTGATCCGGCGCAGAGAAATTCTAATCAAATGTGCAAGTATCATGGCGCCCATGGTCATAGAACCTAAGATTGCAAACAGTTGAGGGAGGAGGTAGCCCGTTTGTTTAATGAGGGGCATCTTCAAGAATTCTTAAGCGATCGGGCTAAGAACCACTTCAGAAATAGGGATGAAAAAAGAAAGAATGAACAAGAGGAGCCACAACACGTAATTCACATAATTGTTGGTGGGGTCGATATTCCACAGGGATCCGTATTCAAGCGCACCAACGTGTCGATCACGAGGGAAAAGCGAACTCGGGACTATGTACCAGAAAGGACCTTGTCTTTCAATGACGAGGGTGCAGAGGGGATCTCACATCCCACAATGACACACTGGTAATATCTGTTCTTATGAATAAAGTTCAAGTTAAACTTGTTTTTATTTATCCAGGTAGCTCGGCCAACATCATTCGATCGAGGGTCGTAGAATAGCTCGGCCTACGGGATCAAATTGTGCCCTCAGTCCGAGTTCTTAACGACTTCAACATGGCAAGTGAGACCACCAAAGGTGAAATTACTTTGCTAGTGAACGTGGTTGGGACCATCCAAGAAACAAAGTTCCACGTGATCGAGGGTGACATGAGTTACAACGCCTAACTTAGAAGGCCTTGAATCCATTGCCGCGCCCCCTTTTTCCTCGCGAAATTCGATTTCGACATTTTTGGGACAACTCCTTGTTCGGGATGGGTTTGGAATTGGAAGAGTCGCCACCAAACGGATTAAGGTGCGTTAGGGCACCTAGAGCAATTAACTCATATAACCAGTTTACATCACCAGAGATCGGGTAAGGGTTCAAATTACCTTGAGGGGAAGCTGTTAGGCACCCTTCGAGGTCCACAATGGTGGGTGCCCACCGAACTTAAATTAAGCGAATTAGTCTAAAAGGGGAGAAAGCAATTTGGACAAATACAATATTCAATTTATGTTAAGCATGATTATGGGGGGGGGGGGATCCTTTTTTTAGCCTATAGGATCATTCCATGCAATACTTTGTAACTCCCTCAAGTCGGGGTGTTATTCATAGTACTTAGCGCACGGACTATCATCTCCTTACTACCCAATTACTTTCTTTAACTTGTTACTTAAGCGTTCTAGTAGTTTCTAGCTCGTTCCTTATGCGTGCACTACCCGTCCCTTACCTATGGCCCTGAAGGTATTAGGACCTTTATTTGGGATAGTTCTAGACCAACCTATATTACTTAAAAATGTGAAATCTAGGCAACAAACAAAAACAAAAAGGACTTTAAGATAAGGGAACAAGTATGGGCTCACATTGACCTCCATACATAGACAACAAAAACACGCAAACTTTGTCAACTTTAGAATCCTATAGGCAGGATATCTATGTGGTAAAACACAATGCCGCGACAGTTTTATTAAGGCGAGCATTACGACCTATTGTTGCCTACTAATTTTATTCAGCGTGAATCTGGGCACTTCAGGCAGTAATATGTCACAATTATAAACTCAGAATCATTATTAAGTCCTACAAATATACTGCCTAAGTGATTGACAGTAGTGATTTAATTCAGAATCGACCAACAGGATCCTATAGGCATGTTTTCTAGGAGCTTATTAATAATAGACCTATAGACATGATTTCTAAGTGTACTACTGATTTTAACTTGTAAAGACAGGTTTTACTCCTTTTCAATCCTATAAACATTCTTTTTAATTGCTAAATTGATTTGAAACTTATAGGCATGATTTCTAAATGCTGGAGTGATTTGAACCCTGTAGGCATGATTTCTAAATGCTGATTTTAGTCCTATATGCATGATATCTATTGCAGGATTTATTTAAACCCTATAGGCAGGATTTCTAAGTTTGAAACTAATTTTAGTCCTATAGGCATGATATCTATTGACCGTATAAAGGCAGAATTTGAACAGATTCCCAGGAAAGATAACTATCTCACACAACAAAGTCCTATAGGCATGATTGCTAATGCACATTTGTTGAAAACATGTATAGATCCTATGAACAATATTTCTAATGTACAAAATTAAACGAAAGTCCTATAAGCAGGATCTCTAGTATACAAATGTAAAAACACAGAATCAAAATGATCACGAAAGTCCTATAGGCAGGATTTCTAAATACAACATAGCATTCACATAGTTTGATCAGCGTAATTAAATCCTATAGGTAGGATTTCTACCCAATTTTAACAAAAAGATATAAGTAAAACCCTCAGCTTCACTAAATATCCCCCAAATCTGTTATTACAGAGTTATTACAACCCAGAATATCAAATGAATCACATAATGGTAATAGTTACACTATAGGGAGCCTTCATAGGCCCAAATAAACTCGGGAACCAGGCCTTCCACCATAACAACATCACATTATAGGGATTCATAGTACATTAGAACCAGGTTTACAGCGTGTCAAAGTTCCCAAGGGCCTTAGGGGGTCCAGGGCAATGCTCACACTAGAGAACCAAATGCTCAAAAATAATTCAAAAGAGATTAGGAACCAAACCCCAGTGTGTCAGAGTTCACAAGGGTCTCACACGGACCCCGAGAAGTGCTCACACTGACGAGGTTAAGGATAGAGCCTAAGGACCTAAAAATAGGAGTTTGAGGTAGCAGTATATAAAAAGAGACAATGGTAAAGGACAGATTTTAAAACAGGTTTGAGTTTAGAAAAGCCATCATCACAGAGTTTAAAACACAGAATATGTAGGTAGAATTTCACTAAGAAGACAAATTGGCAAGATTTGCAAAGTTGTTCATGCTCAAGTATACAGTTTTATAAGTTAAAATCTGAAAGGCCTAATTAAGCTAAGTATACATGCTAACATTTAGGACAACTTTATATAATCATATGAAAATATTGAGACATGGTATTAAGGCAAAAGTCAAGTAATCATGTGGAATCCAAGGAATGCAAGACACACCAACAGACAAGTTATCAAAGGACATGAATGACAGAAAAAGGACTTAATACAACCAAGACATAATAATACGAGTTTGTAAAGATTCCGGACTGATTAGCTGATGAACATACTAGTATTAACCTAAAAATTCTAAGTTTAGGACAAGTTGAGAACTAGAAAAACAGCATATATGAAACAAATTAAAAGACATTAAGCTAATTCCTAAGAGGATTCATATTATTCAATATAAACAGTCTCAGAACTAATAACGTAAATTATAGAACTAAAGGAAATCACATAAATATGAAACTGGCAGAGTCATGCTCATAATGGACTTTAAACATGTTGGTTCATAAACATTTCATAGAAGTAAAATGACAAAGGGATAGTCACTCACCAGTTAGGCAAGAAAACAAGAAATACACCACAGTAGTCGAGAGCCCAGAATTATTTGGCCTTGGCTTTCAGTCGGCGAAGACCAGAAATAAATGAGAGAGGGAAAAGAGAATACATAACAAAGCCCTAAGTTCCTTAGTGAGAATATAATGATTCGAGTCTGTCTAAAAAGGGATAAGGGAGGGGTTTATATAGTTTTATAGCGGAGGGACAGGAATCATGGTAAGTATTAAACACATAATCCATTAGAGTCTAATTTTTAGGGAAACTAATATATAAACGAGGAAGTTCAGTAAATTAATAGAGAATCCGAGAATGTAATCATGCAAGTAACACTTAAAATAAGGGGATATAATAGAGAATAAGGAAAATATCATACAAAGATCGATTAAAATCAGATTTAGGGCGAAATAAAGTAAAAAAATAAAGGAACACGGTAGATTAAACAGAAATAAGGAAAATATCAGTCAAATACGAGAAAGGAAAGAGTATCAATCATAAATCAGTAAAGAATAAGGAATGATCTCAAACACTAGTTGAGACTGATGCCTTGAATCAGGTCAAAAATACAAGGACCAGTCAATATAGCATGTATAGAGACGGAAGATCATCTAGATCTTCATAAAATCAGGGTGAATCTACCCTTTATTGAGGTAGTTATTTCCAAAAATAGGGCAAGAACCAAGTGATGTCAACAACATGCGTATAAGGGTAGAATATTACAAAATAGGTATGCAAATCATGGATTTATTCCATGTTTGAGCCGAAATCAGAGAGGATTGGGGATGGCGCTAGGGTTTGATAGAGAGAGAAGGGGAGTATGAGAGTTTAAGGGAGGCAGGTAAAGAGGTAAAGGAGTTAGGGTTGGGGTTTGGTATAGTTAAAATGGGGAATTAGATATGGACCGTTGATCTCACGATTAGAAGGGTCATAGGTCGGGTGTTTTTAATGTGTATGGAAATTGGGCTAATAGTTCTTGGGATAAGGGTGTTGGGCTAGTAAGGGTGTTGGGTTAAATCCGGAAATGGGGATTTTATGGGCTAGATTTTAAATATCCATTTTAACAAATAAATAATTTATAAAAAATAATTAATATATAACAAGATATCACTTGTGCATAAAAATAATTTAATATAATTACTTGACATTATATAAATATAAAATTTATTTTCTGTATAAATAATGTAATTAGGCATACATATGGGCTATTATTGCACAATATGCAATTTTAACCTAAAAATACAGATGTAATTATAATAAATGTAACAAAATATTTAAAGCTTTGTGTGGATATAAATGATGAAATTAGATGATAGAATCATCATAAAAATTATTTGTGATGCAATTAATGATTATTTATACAATAAAACATGGAATAAATTGATTTAAAAATCTTTTAAATTATGGAAAATTATGAAAAAATATTGGTTGGTGCTCATGCACTACTTTGAAAGTATATATGTATTTACAAAATATATATGAGAAAAATTGGGTATCAACAGCTGCCCATCTTTACCCGGGAAGGATGAAAGAGTTGTCGGGTAAAGATATGATGACCAATTTTGAACGAATAGTGCGATTTGAAAGATATAGGCTACACTCCGGTTTCCAAGCTGCCTATATATCCGTGATTTTGCAGGAATCATGTTGTGTATAGTTCTGGATCCAACGATGGAGTAAGCCAATGGTGTTGTTGCAAGAACGGACAAGGTGTTCCGAATAGGATCAATTGGGATTTGAAAATGGTTATGGATAAATAAGACTAGGTACGGATGATGATCGGTTACGCTTGAAACAATTTGAGGGATATGAGTGTTGAATGGAAATCGGAGTGAAGATTTCTCCTGTTAGGAGAACGGTTGCTCTTGAGACTGCCTGCAAACTCAAAATACAATATATGCGTATAGAATTTGTAAATTTAAACATGATGCAAATTCCTTGGACCATGGAGATTGTCTTTGGACGCAGGGGAGGGGGGAGGGAGGGGGATGACGTCCTTAGACCATGATATCCCGGGCCATGAATTGTACGGTAAGGGATTCGCAGGCCATGAAATGATATTCTCGGGCCATGAAGATGGTGCCTCCGAACCATGATGCCTTTGAATAATGATGTACAAATTTGAGGGATCCTCAGGCCATAGAATGATGTCTTCCAGCTATGAGTATGGTGCCTTCAGATTATGACGCCTTTGGATAAAGTTGGCTATATTTCAGCCTATGAGGTGCAGAGACATGAGGCTAGAGGTAATAACAAGACAAATCTTAGTCTTGTGTGGAGTTTGGGGGCAGAGTTTAGCTCTGAGAGAAAAGAGTAGTGCAAAGTGTCGAATAGAGCAACACTTATACGGAGGGAGACAATGCTTAGTCTCATGCAAAGAGAAGGCAACACTTAGCCTTATGCAAATGGGAGGCAGGGCTTAGCCTCATGCAGGAATTGAGACAGAGCTTAGTCTCATACAAAGAGAAGGCAATGCTTATCCTTATACAATTAAGGAGGCATGCTTAGCCTCATGGAGGAATTGAGACAGAGCTTAGCCTCATGCAAAGAGAAGGCAATGGTTAGCCTTATGCAATTGAGGAGGCATGGCTTAGCTTCATGCATGAATTGAGATAGAGCTTAGTCTCATGCAAAGAGAAGGAAATGCTTAGACTTATGCAATTGAGGAGGCAGGGCTTAGCCTCATGCTGGAATTAGAGAGAGCTTAGTCTCATGCAAAGAGAAGGCAATGCTTAGCCTTATGCAATTGAGGAGGCAGGACTTAGCCTCATGCAGGAATTAAAACAGAGCTTAGTATCATACAAAGAGAAGGAAATGCTTAGCCTTATTCAATTGAGGAGGCAGGTCTTAGCCTCATGCATGGATTGAGACAGAGCTTAGTCTCATGCAAAGAGAAGGCAATGCTTAGCCTTATGCAACTAAGGAGGCAGGGCTTAGCCTCATGCAAGAATTGAGACAGAGCTTAGTCTCATGCAAAGAGAAGGCAATGCTTAGCCTTATGCAACTAAGGAGGCAGGGCTTAGCCTCATGCAAGAATTGAGACAGAGCTTAGTCTCATGCAAAGAGAAGGCAATGCTTAGCCTTATTCAATTGAGGAGGCTGGGTTTAGCCCCGTGCGAATGTAAGAGTAAGAGTGAAGTATTCTTAGCTGACAATGTTTTTTGTGTATAGCAATTGTGTTTTTGTGACGATGCTTATGGTGATGACATATTCCTGCATCCAAAGAAAAATTTGTGAGTTTTGTGGGGGAGGTTGGTTCGTTCCTTTTGCTTTCTTGATATGCTCCGTTCTGTCCGAGGATCCTGCTCAAGTTGTCAGGGGTAGCATTTGGCTAAAAGTAAAGTTTTCTTTCCAAAGCATGCGTGTATGGTTTTCAAAGGCATAGTGATATGCACCAGTAACTGTGACATAATTAAAGACATTGCGGCTTCCTCTGCCATAGAATTTAGAGGGTTCTTCTCAAAATTCTGCCCCAGTTAACTAGATGAACTTTCTGACCGTTCCGTATGCTGCGGTTGTCTGAACTTACTTCGAAATTTTGAGGGTCGTCCTCAAAATTCTGCCCTAGTTTCTGATTGTGGGAAAAATGGAGGTTTTATTGAATTGTGATCGAGCCCACAAGGATGCCTACGTATCCCCTCTTAAATGGGAATCAGGTCGAGCATAGTTCAATTTACATCATATGAAGAAGCATAAAATGGTTTACACATAGTATCTTTTGACTGCATCTGAATTGATAGGCTTTGACCAGATTTCTCCAATCTCTGCGAGTATGAGTGGTCCTCCTGTCAATACTCTATGAACCATGTAAGGACCTTGCCAGTTGGGAGAGAATTTCCCTTTGGCCTCATCTTGATGTGGAAAGATCCGTTTCAGTACCAGCTGCCCCCACGTGAACTATCTTGGTTTGACCCTTTTGTTGAAAGCCCTGGACATTCTATTCTGAATATACGTGGCCGTGACACACTGTATTTGTAGGTAACTTGTGAGCCACTATGGATGTGCTCAACCTTGTCATATCGCCGTATGATCATGCAAGATATCCTCATATTCTTTCAGGAACTGAGTGTATTCTTCTTTCTCTGACGGTGACAAATGGATGCTTATGCAGGTTTCCTTGACGGTTTCGGAATCTCCCAAGTTGACTATCTCGGTCTCGTCCGGGTTGGACTTGGGCTTGTTCTCAAAGTTCTCCACTTCTCTAACAATTTCCTTAGGTATTACATCCTATTCTTCTATTTCTTCCAAGTATTTGTCCTTTTGTTGCGTTGGCTCATTACATGTCACAGTCATTGGTTCATCAAGTTAAGAAATAGTAATGCTGTAGGGATAAGATATGAAAGAAAAATAGTAATAATAAAACATCAATCCATTTAAAATGTTAAACAAAATTATTTCAATAACTCGAATAATGTTTTTCGAAACGGAACACTTAAAATATTATTTAAAACAAAATGCCAAAGAGGAAATTATTTTCAAAAGTAAACAATATTATCAGCCTTGCTACCCCGGGACTCGTTGGGCCCTTGATAGTTTAGCGGTCCAGTTCTTGAGAGATGCTCCTTTCTCCACTGTCTGGATAGTGAGGCCATCTTCCTCCTCCTCCTCCTCAACTATTACACAACAATCCATATCATCGTCTTCCAAGAACAAATTCCTCGATGCTGCCAAGAATTCTTCTTCCTCTGACCCCCATATTGTATCGGCCTGATGGAAGGTCTGATTCAAGTGCGGCACGGGTTGCTCAAGAGGATAGTATGGACCATGCCATGGTGGAGACCAATTTCGATATTCCTGCCAGGTATACTGATATCCGAGCCCGAAGGTTGTGCCATGACACTTCAGTTGTACTGGTTTGGAGATACCTTGAAGCTTTTTACCAAGCCCCTTACCAGGTTCATACCCTGCTTGTGCCAGTACGCTCTCTATTTTTCTACTCCACCATTTATCATTCTCAATCGCGTTAACCTAACTTCCTTTTGATTTCTACCACTGGAACAATCTGACTGGTGTAAATGGGGTTGCTCCCATCTTCATGGATGATCACTTCTTGATGGTTCCATTCAAATTTTATTTGGTGCAAAGTAGATGCGACAGCTCCAGCGGCATGTATCCAAGGCTGTTCCAACAGCATATTGTAGGAGGCAGATATGTCGAGTACCTGGAATTCAACATCAAACCATGCAGGACCCATTTGCAAGCATAGGTTGGTTTCTCCAATCGTGGCTCTTTGTGACCCGTCGAATGCTTTCACATTCATAGATGTGTAGGCCCTTGCCCAACCTCTTCAGAGTTGTCAGCGAAAAAATGTTGAGGCTGGACCCTCCGTCTATCAGAACTCTGGCAATGAACTTATCTTCACATTGCACTGTGATGTGCAGTGCCCTGTTGTGGCTTAATCCTTCAGGTGGAAATTCGTATTCATGGAAGGTGATCTTATGGCTTTCCAAAACTTGTCCCACCATATTGTCCATTTCTCCGCTAGTAATGGTGTTGGGCACATATGCTTCATTCAGTACCTTCATCAGAGCATTCTTGTGTGCTTCAGAATTTTGCAGCAACGATAAGATGAATATCTGGGCGGGAGTCTTATTCAGATGATCAACAACAGAATACTCCCTTTCTTGTACTTTCCTCCAAAGGTCGTCCGGACCAGTTTCAATGACGGGTTGTTTGTTGGAAGCTTTCCTCGACAACATAATCCCAAGGTATATCGTTGGAACTAAAGGGCGGTGTGGATGTCACCGTCACAGTGAAAGGTGTGGATACTTCTACCTCAAACGGAGCAGGTGTAGCTACAGGGGTGTCACTTCTACTTCAAAGGGAGCCGATGCAGTTACCTCATCTTTGACGGGAGGCTGTACCTGTACTGGATTGAGCATGACTGCTGGCTTCTTAGGATCATCACCCTCCCGAATAAGTCCGATTGACCCCTCGGATCCCACTCTTCATAAATTTCTATTACATTGACTCCTTCACCTCTATGATCTGGGAGGGGTTTTTTGCGGACATTGGGTGTGGTTTATTTTGCCTTTATGACCTTAGTATCAATCAATGTTTGGATATTATCTTTCAAGGTACGACACTCATCAATAGTGTGTCCCTTCATACCTGAATGGTATACACATGTCTTGTTCGGCTTGACCCATTGAGATGAGTTTTCCATAGACACGACGGGAATACGGGTGACATATCCAGTAGTTTTTAATCTTTCATACAACTGGTCGATGGGTTCAACAATAGGGGTGTATTGTCTGGGTGGTTTGCGATAAAAATTGGGCCTGGGTTTTTATAGTTTGGACAAGCTGGAGGTGAATGATAATAGGCTGGTTGGGTATTATAGGTATGGTAGGCAGTAGTGGGTTGAGGATATTTAGGAGGTGAAGGATGGTATGTGGGTGGAGGTGTTTGGTATACAAATGGAGATTTTGGACCTTGGGTGACCATTATTGTCCCCACTTCTTTCTTCTTTGATATGCCACCTGATTGTAGTGCTTTGTTCGTGGCCTGCAGTTCCTCGAAATTTATCACCATTCCACTTTTGATACGTTCCTCGATCCTTTCTCCGAGCTTGATGATATAGGAGTACTTGTATTTCTCGATTACCATTAACCTTTCGTAACATTGTGGATCCTGAGCCCTGACAAAGAACTTGTTCATCCGCTCTTCATCTAATGTCGGCCTGACTTTGCTACTTCAGACCTCCACCGAGTAGCATACTCACGGAAAGTCTTAGTGGGCTTCTTCTTGATATTCTGGATATAGAAGACATCCGGTGCATTTTTCGTGTTAAATCTGAACCTATCCATGAAATCCGACGCCATGCTTACCCAATTAGCCCATTTCTTGGGTTTTTCACTTATGTACCAAGATAGAGCGTCTCTAACCTCTACGAGCTTGTCGCACTAACTTCTCAAATGAACTTTTAGGTCACCCGCTCCATCAAACATTTCGAACTTAGGAGGTTTGTAACCCCCCGGAAGTTCCACATCTGGATGAATGCACAAATCCTTGTAATTCAGACTTTCGATTCCTTTGCCTCCTTCAACACCCTGGACTCGGCTTGTGAGCTTCTTGAGCTCTTCTACCATGTTTTTAATGATAAGGTCCTTCTCGACAGATTTTGGTGTATATGAGATTGGTTGAGTAGAGTGGGGTAAGGTTTCCACGTATATGGGTTTGTTTTGGTGAATGCCAGGAGTTTGGGTGTAGTGGTGATCATTGGTTGAATTTTGGGAATAGGGGATAGGCTGAAGGGTATTCTAAGGAGTGTGATAAGTGGTTTGAGGATATTGAGTCGGGAGATGCTGATGTTGAGGAGGTGTAGGTATGGGTAAAGGATTTTGAGGAGGGGTTGTATAATTGTGGGGTGCGGGAAGATTATGCGGCGTTGGTTGGGTGTATTTTGAGGAGGTACAGGGTTTTAGGTATTCAGATGGTTGATATCCAGGATATTTAGTGTGAGGGAGAGGTTTTCCAAGTTACGGACCTGCTCAAGCTCGCCTTGTAGTTCAAGTATTTTCTTTTCAAGTCGCAAGACCAAGTCATTTGGTCCCAAAGTACTCCGACCATCAGAAGTTTCCGCATTCTCAGCATGTGCGGTGTTTTCACCACTCATATTATCCATCTTAGCTTTCCCTTTGCCTTTTGATGCACTTTGAGGAGGAGGTGGTGGAGGGACTCTGGATCTGGTGTGATATGCTGATGATGCCAGTATGCGTGAACCAACCTTGGGGAATGGGAATAATCAAAAAGAAAGAAAAACAAAAAGTAACCAAGTCAGTGAGAGTTATGAAAAACGTTTGCAGTATTTAAACACATATTGCGGAAATGTAAATTTGCGTCCTAATTTAGGAGTCTCATTGTGCCCGAGGTAGGCCTAGCGACAAGTAGATTTGGAGAAATTTAATGCCAATAATTGCCTCATTTCTTTAAAGTAATAAATAAGACGAATCTAAAACAACACCAAATAAGATAAGTCACTAATGGCACTTCTTGTTACATTCGAAAAGCAAGAGCAAATAGACCTAATCTATTTGGTCCCAGAAGGACCTTCTCCAAGATTGATTCTCTTGGCTCCATCGATCAGGTTCCCCAGGTCGTGCACGTCCAGCAGCAGGTATGCCCTTTCTAGATGCCCTCCTTCGATACCTTCAGCATTCTGGCAGTCTACGACTTTTTTCCTTATTTTTCCCTTTCAGCTCCATCAGACCCTGCTCCAGATATTCCAGCCTTTCATTCGACCTAGTAGCCATTTCCCTCCATTCATTGATTAATTCCATATCAGTCTTATGTTGTTCCAGATGCTCGGCCTCAGACTCACGAACCCTTTTGCGCAGTCTGTTATACTTCACATGTGCTTCGGCAGCTTCATCTATGACTCTGTTTTATTTACCAACCCCTGGCTCGACTATTCCCGCCATGCAGTCCTCTAACCACGATGGGTAAAAGTACACATGCCATGCGTGATATCGATCTGGATCGATGGTGTCCCTTTCCACAATAATATTCAAGTGCCACATATGTTGAGCTTCACATTTATATGGGATGTCATCATCTTGATAATCCGCCATGTAGTGACTCATTTTGAAGACTCGTGGTATAATCTGTTTTCTACCAGCTTGTCTCATGACCCTGATAGGAACATAGGGGTGTATACCCCTTAACCTGATCAACACCAAGTGTGGATCATCCCTCGGTCGGATGATTAACTCATTGGTGGGGAACCACCCGAACATCCAGTGAACCTGGTCCTCAATCAAGTTGTCAAAAAATTGCACCCATTCTATAGCATTCTCTGGTTGAGCAAACCTGTCTGGGATAAAGGTCATTCTCTTGGGGTGATGAAAGGCTATGTGATCGTTCCACGGTCTTCGTGAAAACTCTTGGCGGTATTGACCTTTCTGGAAATGTTCTAGCAACCAAATTTGTAGTCGCAGATTACAACCCTCGAAGTGTTTGAACCCCTTCTGACAGCAATCTAAGGCCCGATATATGTCTGCTATAATCATAGGGACAATAGTATATATTTGTCCCTCGATTCCCTCCATTAAGGCTTGGTTATCATGGCCAGTCTGGTGTGAATTCTATCCTTTTTTCTTGGAAACACTATCATACCCAAGAAGCAGACGATAAACACGAAAACCCTGCGATGAATCCAATCCAAGGAAGTGATGGAGAAATTGTCATGAAAGATACGGTAGGATTTGTTGTGACTGTATCATTCATAAAGGAAGTCAAAGGGTATATAGGAATTCTTCAGAAACACCAAGTCGTCATTCTTTTTTAACCCCATCATTTTCAGAAACCCTCTGGGAGTGCGATTTTCTGACACCAATAAACCGGGACTGTCCCAAGGTAATCCAGCTAATCCCTCTATTTCCTCCAAAAGAGGGGTCATTTCTATGTTTCCAAAATGGAACACGACCCTTTCCCCGTCCCAGAAATAGTGGCAGCTTTAATAAACATGTTGTTTGGTTGGATATCTAATAAGGAAGATAGGTTTTCAAGGACTCTTTTCACATGGTTTTTATTGCTTGACGGAAGGACTTCCCACCAATCTAGCAAAAATGGTGGTATGTTACGTACCATGCCGAACCTGGGGACTTCATTCCTCATTTCTACAAAACAAATAAGGTTAGACCCTTTCCCCCTCCGGATTCTACTATTTATACATTAATAATTAGCATATTGGCACTTATTTCTCCAAATTAATGCACATATCGTGGTTGCGTCCATTGGGATTACGGAAACCCCGGTGGACTTTGGAGAAGGATTTTCTTAAAGGGTTATTATGTGGACAACATATTAACTCAATCTAGGTTTGACCATGATGCATGTATAGTTATAATCAGAGTAAGGTTTTTATAGAGGTCTAGACTGGTACCCTCAAGCGGACAACTCGAAGGGGAAAGGCACGGAACTATCGACTGCATCGCTGATCGACTAATTTTACCGCAAATAGGCCTTTTCGAATTCAAAAGGTGATATAGGAAGAGCGCAAACACTCATCAAGTGTTGCTAAGGTATTAATTACGCATGAATGGAATATGATGTTGAGCATGATTTATGCAACAGAAAATAGCACGTTGTCACGTATTTGCACGATGAAAAAAATGATAAATGTGGTATTTAATAATTGTAATGGCATTTAATAAAGAAAACAAGAGACGAGTCAATTTTCATAGTAAAGAGTAATGAAACGAGAAACAGAAATTGTAAATGACTGAAGATAGGCAAATAAATTAACACAAAGTGGGGAAGGGAAGGGGTATGCAAGTATTGACAGAATAATAAAGGCATGCTTAAAGACTAATTCACAAAAAATCAGGTTCGTTATGGTAAGAACCTAAAAATATCCCCAGTAGAGTCCCTATGCTGTCATGCCCCTTTTTTCCTCGCGAAATCGGGTTTCGACATTTTTGGGACAACTCCTTTTTTGGGATGGGTTTGGAATTGGAAGAGTCGCCACCGAACGGATTAAGGTGCGTTAGGGAACCTAGAGCAATTAACTCATATATATAACCAGTTTACATTACGAGAGATCAGGTAAGGGCTCAAATTACCTTGAGGGGAAGGTGTTAGGCACCCCTCGAGGTCCACAACGGTGGGTCCGGGTTGAATATAAATTAAGAGAATTAGTCTAAAACGAGAGAAAGCAATTTGGACAAATACGATATTCAATTTATTTTAAACAAGGAGTATGGGGGGGGGGGATGGAGGTCCTAAGTTTTTTAGCCTATAGGATCATTCCATGCAATACTTTGTAATTCCCTCAAGTCGGGGTGTTACTCATAGTACTTAGCACGTGGAATATTATCTCCTTACTACCCAATTACTATCTTTAAGTTGTTACTTAAGCGTTCTAGTATTTTCTAGCTCGTTCCTTATGCGTGCACTACCCGTCCCTTACCTATGGCTCTGGAGGTATTAGGACCTTTATTTGGGATAGTTCTAGACCAACCTATATTACTTAAAATGTGAAATCTAGACGACAAACAAAAATAAATAGGACTTTAATATACAGGAACAAGTATGGGCTCACATTGACCTCCACACATAGACAACAAAAGCACGCAGACTTTATTAACTTTGGAATCCTATAGGCAGGATATCTATGTGGTAAAACAGAATCCCGAGACAGTTTTATTAAGGCGAGCATTACGACCTATTTGTTTGCCTACTGATTTTATTCAGTATGAATCTGGGCACTTCAGGTAGTAATATGTCACAATTATAAACCCAGAATCATTATTAAGTCCTACAAATATATTGCCTAAGTGATTGACAGTAGTGATTTAATTCAGAATCGACCAACAGGATCCTATAGGCGTGATTTCTACGAGCTTATTAATTATAGACCTATAGACATGATTTCTAAAGTTTAGCACTGATTTTAACTTATAAAGATAGGTTTTACTCCTTTTCAATCCTACATACATGATTTCTAATTGCCGAATTGATTTGAACCCTATAGGCATGATTTCTAAATGCTGATTTTAGTCATATAGGCATGATATCTATTGCAGGATTGATTTAAACCCTATAGGCAGGATTTATAAGTTTGAAAATGATTTTAGTCCTGTAGGAATGATATCTATTAACCGTATAAAGGCAGAATTTAAACAGATTGCCAGGAAAGATAATTATCACACACAACAAAGTCCTATAGGCATGATTGCTAATGCACATTTGTTGAAAACATGTATAGATCCTATTAACAGGATTTCTAATGTACATAATTAAAAGAAAGTCCTATAAGCAGGATCTCTAGTATGCAAATGTAAAAACACAGAATGAAAATGATCACGAAAGTCCTATAGGCAGGATTTCTAAACACAGCACATCATTCACATGGTTTGATCATTGTAATTAAATCCTATAGGCAGGATTTCTACCCAGTTTTAACAAAAAGATATAAGTAAAAACCCCAGCTTCACTAAATATCCCCCAAATATGTTATTATAGAGTTATTACAACCCAAAATATCAAATGAATCACACAATGGTAACAGTTATACTATAGGGAGCCTTCATAGGCCCAAATAAACCCGGGAACCAGGCCTTCCACCGTAACAACAACACATCATATGGATTCATAGTACATTTGAACCAGGTTTCCAGTGTGTCAAAGTTCCCAAGGGCCTCAGGGGACCAAGGGAAATGCTCACACTAGAGAACCAAATGCTTAGAAATAATTCAAAAGAGATTAGGAACCAAACCCCGGTGTGTCAGATTTCACAAGGGTCTCACATGGACCCCGAGCAGTGTTCACACTGAGGAGGTTAAGGATAGAGCCTAAGGACCTAAGAATAGGAGTTTGAGGTAGCAGTATACAAAAAGAGACAATGGTAAATGATAGATTTTAAAACAGGTTGAGTTTAGAAAAGACATCATCACAGAGTTTATAACACAAAATATGTAGACAGAATTGCACTAAGAAGAAAAATTAGCAAGATTTGCAAAGTTGTTCATGCTCAAGTATACAGTTTTAATAAGTTAAAATCTCAAAGGCCTTATTAAGCTAAGTATACATGCTAACATTTAGGACAACTTTGACTAATCACAGGAAAACATTGAGACATGGTATTAAGGCAAAAGTCAAGTAATCATGTGGAATCCAAGGAATGCAAGACACACCAACAGACAAGTTATCAAAGGACATGAATGACAGAAAAATGACTTAATACAGCCAAGACATAATAATACGAGTTTGTAAAGATTCCGGACTGATTAGCCGATGAACATACTAGTATTAACCTAAAGATTCTAAGTTTAGGACAAGTTCAGAACTAGAAAAACAGCATATATGAAACAAATTAAAAGACGTTAAGCTAATTCCTAAGAGGATTCATGTTATTCAATATAAACAGTCTCAGAACTAATACCGTAAATTATAGAACTAAAGGAAATCACATAAACATGAAAATGGCAGAGTCAACCTCATGATGGACTTTAAACATAATGGTTCACAAACAGTTCATAGAAGTAAAATGACAAAAGGATAGTCACTCATCAGTTAGGCAAGAAAACAAGAAATACACCGCAGTAGTCGAGAGCCCAGAATTATTTGGCCTTGGCTTTCAGCCGGCCAAGACCAAAAATATAATGATTCGAGTCTGTCTAAAAGGGGAGAGGGGAGGGGTTTATATAATATTATAGCATAAACAGGAAACATGGTAAGTATTAAACACAGAATCAATTAGAGTCTAATTTTTAGGGAAAATAATACATAAACGAGGGAGTTCAGTAAACTAACAGAGAATTCGAGAATTTAATCATGCAAGTAACACTTAAAATAAGGGGATACAATAGAGAATAAGGAAAATATCATATATCGATTAAAATCAGATTTAGGGCGAAATAAAGTAAAAAATAAAGGAACATGGTAGATGAAACAGAAATAAGAAAAATATCAGTAAAATACGATAAAGGAAGAAGTCAGTAAAGAATAAGGAAAGATCTCAAACCCTAGTTGAGACTGATGCCTTGAATCGGGCCAAAAATACAAGGACTGTTCAATATAGCATGTATTGAGATGGAAGATCGTCCAGATCTTCATAAATTTAGGATTAATCTACCTGTTATTGAGATAGTTCTTGCCAAAAATAGGGCAAGAACCAAGTGATGTCAACAACACGCGTATAAGGGCAGAATATTACAAAATAGGTAAGCAAATCATGGATTGATTCCATGTTTGAGCCGGAATCGGAGAGGATTAGGAGTGATGGTTCTAGGGTTTGACAGGGAGAGAAGGGGAGTATGAGAGTTTAAGGGCGGCGGGTGAAGAGGTAAATGAGTTAGAGTTGGGGTCTGGTATAGTTAAGAAGGGGGAATTAGATATGGACCGTTGATCTTTGGTCACGATTAGAAGGGTCCTGGGTCGGGTGTTTCAAATGGGTATGGGGATTAGGGTAATAGGTCTTGGGCTAGGGGTATTGGTCTAGTAAGGGTGTTGGGTTAAATCCTGAAATGGGGATTTTAGGGGCTAGATTTTAAATACCCATTTTAACAAATAAATAATTTATAAAAAATAATTAATAAATGACAAAATATTACTTGTGCATAAAAAATAATTTAAAATAGTTACTTAAGTAAGTTTCATTTGAGCTACACAATATATGGTTGAAAAGATAATTCAAAGAGCTACAACTTTCATGTTTTACATTTTTCCAAATTTCAAACACAACAGGTTGAAAAATGCGCGACACAAAATACTGGCCAAAATTCGCGGTTGAATCCGCGGTCGCGGACGTCCTGACCTGGAAAGTGTCATTTTTCATGTTGGAGAAGGTATAATTGTTCTGTCCCGACCCTACTTGGTGTATATATATATATATGGAAAAATGGTACTTTGAGGACTTTTGACATAATTTAGACCTAAGGAGGCTAAGAAGACTGGGGATTCGACCTAAGGAGGCAAGAACACACTAGGAGCAAGGCGGAGAATTCTTCTACAAGTTTCTCACTTCCATCTTCCTATTTCCATTATTGGTTATGAATTGTAGTATTGTAGTTATGCATACTATTATGAATAGATAATTTGTTATCTAGGGTTTTGATGGAATCTTTTGGAGGATGAATTCGTGTTATGTTTTAATACAATTGAGTCGTTGGATTTCTCTACTTGTTCAACTACGTGTTTGTTGTTGTTGATTGAATGGCCATCAATTGACTGTGCCTATTTAGTGTGTACTGCTCGAGAGTATATATTTAGGTATTTGTTGAATAACATCACTCCAAACGTATGTGAGGGATCAATACTGAGGGTTTAAAGGCGGGATTAGAGATAACGAAACCTTGGTGCGATCGTAATGAGCGGTGAATTAAGTGCCAGCTAGTGTAGTTAGAGAGAACACATCTAGTAAATTGCGGTAGTTTTTCGAGAGAGAATTAAGACAACCAAAGTACTCACGATCGGTAGAGAACACTTAGGCGAAATTATATAAGATATAGTGGGAAGGATTCTGACAATTGGGGAAATCATAACTCTAAACCTCTTTATTCTTGTTAATTGATAGTTGTACTGCTTTCTAGTATTTGTTAGTTAATTAGATAAAAATAAACATTATAGTATTTATAATTAGGAAATTGTTTGGACTTGTGTTTCTTAGCGATATTGAACAATTATAACTAAGCCTTAGTTCTCTGCGGGATTCGACTCCGGACTCTTAAACCGGATTATATTTGCAGCGACCACTTATCTTTTTTAGGACTAGAGTTGGGCGTGGTCAATGGTCCTGTTTGGATAAACGAACCCGAAAGGAGCCCCCAACTGGCCATCCTCGACCCTAATGTTTGAAGGGTATCGATTATGCGCATCGACCCAGGTTACTGCTGGATATTCGATCAAGTTCTGCTTTAACTGTTGTGAGGCTACCGAACTTCGTATGTTTAGGCCTTGAGTGAAAGCCTGAACGGCCCAATCATCGGCGACCGGGGGAAAATCCATACGCTCCATTTGGAACCGAGATACGAACTCTCTGAGCATCTCGTTGTCTTTCTGTTTCACTTTGAAGAAGTCCAACTTTCTGGTATCGAACTTTGTCGCTCCGGCGTGTGCTTTGATACGGACTCAATCTCATCGTTCTTTAGATCGTTCCCCTTTATTGCGCATGTGTAAAAAGTGACATGCTTGTTGGATCCAGTAGTTCTATTATAGGCTTAGGAGCCGCGCTCGGGGGGAAAGGCTTTTGTACGAACTTCTTTGAAGTAAAACCCTAAAAGTCGGTGGTGCCCCCGAAACTTGATCAACTCGGAGTTATATGTTTTCACTTTTTTGTCATTCGCTTCAATTTTCTTCTCCCCCTATTTAATTCGCTTTGTTAGCTCCTCGAACATTTTCAAGATAGCAGGGTCGGTTCCTGACTCATTCACATTTGACCTCCCCGACACTGGTTCGACTCTGTGAACAACCTCCTGTGATGGCTCAGGTTCGACCCTACTTGGTGTATGGTTCTGATTTTGGAGTTGTGCTATTGCAGCTTGTTGAACCTGCAACATTTCAAATATTATTCGAAGGCTGATTCAGCCTTCTTCACCGCCCTATGCGTTCTGACCGGCTGATCGAACGTCTCTGCGGACACTATTTTCGGGGTCGATGCCCAGATTTGCGTTTAGGGCAACATGGAAAATGACGTCGACGGGGTCTGCAACTAGTACTCCGGGAGGTCAACTGAAGGAACTTCGTTTCCTGGGGCGGCTATGTTGTCGTTTTCGCCATGAAAACCAAGGTTATTGTCGATGTGTGTGGGTACTGCTTGAGAGTTCGACATGTTGATCCTGGAATAAAAAACGCTTACAAGAACAAGTGTATAACAGTATGTGTTATGAAAATTAGTACCATGCAATCACTATTATCCTTGGTCCACGGTGGACGCCAAACTGTTTACCCTTAAAATCGGATAACAATTAAATTTATAAGTGATTTTAAGGATATGTGATTTCACTAGGACAAACTAAGAAATATAAGACTTGATGTTAGACATTAACAGTAAAACAAAGCAAACCAATATAAAGCGCAGCTTGGCCCTCGAGCTAGATCGCCTTCGAACCGACTGAATGTATAATTGAAAAGTATGAACTGAACAACAGAACAAGAATGCTTAAGAGAAAATGTAGTATATTGCTTTGTTATGCGTGAATGTGATTATTACAAGATGATTAAAACGTCCTTTATATAGGAGAGAAATTCTACTTATGGTACAATTATAAATACGGAAGGAAATCTCATGATTAGCTAATTAACCGGTCTTGACTTGATACGTGCCGAGATTTTCGCCATGATCCTTGTCCGTTCACGGATATCTCGGCTTTCCGTTATTTGACTCAGAAGGCTTCCTTCGATCTATATCCGGCTCGATCTTGATCGTGACTGGTCTCGGTCTTGATCAGTCACTGATTCACGAGCTTAGCAATGTATCTTCGTATCATAATACGATACAACATGAGGTAGAACCTCGGGATATCATCTCGGTCTCGATCAACCATACAAAATTAGACAAGCCCGATTTTGACCGTATACCATTTAGTTTTCAAAAGTACGTACATTTTCTATTCACACGCTTCGTACCGTGTCATATTCTTAACCTTTAACATAAGAGCAGACACCATTAATGCGTTTGTAAATTGTAATTTTACGATTAAACTAGCTTAGAGATATCAATATTTTTGATCCGAAATGCTGGAAATAATTATTTTTAGATTCAGGATAAATTTAGTTAGTTGCCCATCCACAGTAGGTAATTGTTTAGAGATGGCAAGATAAATTTCTTTGACACGTGTACCGTTACTCTGACTTCACACCGATTACATGGAGGAAGAAATCAAAAGAAATCTTACCAAGGATTATCACTAAATTTTATAAACTGACAATATAAAAACTTATTAGATTCATCAGATAACATAAAAGTCAAGTAAAAGACAATTTTCTATAGCAAATTTAGATTTATAACTTATATAGATAATAATAAATGATATATGTATATAGTTAATTAAGTTTTGGTGCATGTATCAGTATAGATCTGTATGCGCTGATTAATTACATGTTAGGTGTATCTAAAAATAATTTATTTACATTGAATGCACTTCGTAAGCATAGTCGTATCAAAGTTGTTACCAACTTAATTAGCATCTTTAATTTTGACGCTTTTGCTTTAGGCTGAACACCTAAAACCCTCTAAAAGTGGCATGAATTATTAGTTGCACACAGATTATTCTAGTCTTAATCATCCCCTGAACTAATTGGCTACGAATAATTAAAACGTGCATCTAATAATTTCTGCAAAATAACCCATTTCAATTTGGCTATGATCTTATATGAAATAAACCTTCAGAAGAAAGAAAACAACATGAGAAGAAAGCATGTCGGTAGTCTAAATAGCTATAGCATGCCCTGTTGTCGATACACTGTTAAAACAGAAATTAGAAAATTATTAGAAGAAACAGAAAATCTGTAAACGATAAGAAATATTCTGAGTCCACAATGTCCTTGTGCGTCCTTAAGGAATTTTAACCCCCTCACAAGCTGCCAAGGTAATGGATTAAATCCTCCCAGGATGAAGGAATAAACCTTCCTGCAACAGTGGCAATATAAATTCCAGGATACCAACGAACTCAAAGAACGGAGCAAAATCACACTTACGAATTTGAGAGAGAGATTGCAAAGTAGAATGCAGTACTTTTAAGAAGGAAATTCTGGATTTTCAATAAGTGAAAAGGAAGTCATGCCACGGAATTTATAGGCAGTGTGATGTCTGTTCAGAAGGGAAAGGCAGCGTTTGAATTATACGTTTCAGTTAATTCCGTTAATGAACTGACTGGAACTTAATTAATTAATTAAATAACTTTTGTCCAAAAATAATCTTATAGATCGTTTTCCAAATCCAAATCCAAATCCGAAGCCGAAGCCGAGCCGAGCGACGACGACGATGCGAGGGTTCATTCTCTTCAGCTCCTTTTAAGAGCTCTAAGAAGTGATTCTATATTTATACACACAAGTGTAGTTGTCTTTCAACAATGTGGTACAAAGTTCATGACAAAGCTCACTTGATTCAAATTTTCATTTCCCTCCATTTTATTTCTCACCATTTTCCAATTCACACTTCATGTCTTTAAAGCCCAATCGCTTTAAAGTCCAACAATCCCCCATATGAATGAGAATGACTGTAACAAGAATGATCATAGATGAAAGATGTGTGATTTGCAAGTAAGAATTAATTGCATCTGGATAAGTAGGTTTCCGTTTGAACTTTCCGTAGTGAACATATGTCGGATATACTCGGTCAATCGGTAGATTTGATATCTTTGAACCGTCGAACTTTAGTGTATACCAAGACAACCATATGTCACACAACTAACCCTTAACCATCTTTTGGTTTACATTGTTGTGTTCGTTTAAGCCATGAACACCGCCTGGATTCATAAGTGCATAGAGAATTAGCCTTACAGAATTCTCATTGAAGCGGCTTCCACTTCACACTTACATAGGTGATTTCTAAACGTGTAATCCTTTAGATTAACACCACATCAAACTTAGGTAATCATTAAAGAACGTGTAAGGTTCTCTCCTTGTTACTGAACATTGTCTTCATCACGAGAAAGGACCAAAGATTTTACTTTGACAATATTGAACCGGTCAATCACAACTTTGTTTGAGCTCTNTCCCATTCCCTTAGATGATTTCTCAACTCCCTCTCTAGTTAGGCCTTTTGTAAGCGGATCCGCCACATTATCCTTTGATCTTACATAATTAATAGTGATAATTCCACTAGAGAGTAGTTGTGTAACGGTTTTATGTCTTCGTCGTATATGACGAGACTTTTCGTTATACATAATGCTTCCTGTCCGTCATATTGCAGCCTCACTATCACAATGTATGCATATAGGAGCCAAAGGTTTTGGCCAGAATAGAATGTCTTCTAAGAAATTTCGAAGCTATTCAGCTTCTTCGCCGGCCTTATCCAAAGCTATAAAATCTGATTCCATTGTAAAGCGAGCGATGCACGTCTGTATGGAAGACTTCCAAGATATTGCTCCTCCGCCAACAATAAAAATATATCCACTTGTGGACTTTGTTTCTATTGAGCCGGTTATCCAATTTGCATCACTATATCCTTCGATAGCCGCAGGATAATTATTGTAGTGCAAGGCGTAGTCTTGGTTATATTCCAAATATCCCAGAACTCGTTTCATTGCCAACCAGTGATGTTTGTTGGGATTACTTGTGAATCGACTAAGTTTACTTATTGCACAAGCTATATCAGGACGTGTACAATTCATGATATACATTAAGATTCCCAACACACAAGCATAATCCAATTGAGACGTGCTTTCACCTTTATTCTTTACAAGATAATGGTTTAAGTCAAT
>ML405340.1:121232-134546 GCA_005239525.1 Nicotiana knightiana | reverse complement strand
TTTTTTTTTTTTTTTTTTTTTTAAATTTTAATTTTACATTCTCAAGCTTAACTTTTTAGATTCTAGATGATTTCTTTAAGTCTTGAAATATAAATGTAGTTGTTTGACAGGCTTCATTACTATATCAGTCTGGAAAGGGTATCGGATCTCACACGGTCATTGTTTTTGGACCTTGTATGTTTTTTTAATCTAATTTTCTAGCTTTTACTTAGATCTAGAGAAAAATCTTCAATTTTAAAAATATTAGTTTTAGGGCACGCGCTTTACGCGTGTACCCTATAACAAAAAGTATAAAACTTTTAAAAATTATAATATCATTGTTAAATTATGTATATCTAACGTGCAATTGTTAAATATCATTTTGAAAGTATTTTGAACATTTTATATTGAGTTAAAGAATATCATAATAGTGAATGATAATTAGTATTTATTAGAATGTGTTGTAATATTTTTGTACATAAATTTTATAGAAGATATATTTAATTAAAGGTTAATGGACATACTATTGGATACCTAGAGAATCAAACACAATTTTTCACAAAAAGTCATTTTACTTTATTTTTACTTTTATTAAGATAATTTAATTTAATTTTATTGAATTAATTGGTATTAAATTTATAATCGGCTATAAAATATTTAACTAACAATAATAAAATCAAAGGCGTGTCAACGAATTAGTTATAGTTCCCTACTTGGATTATTTGTATATCTTGTCATGAAATTTAAATCAATTAACTCTACAAGATTAATTATTTTAGTAACAATAAAAAGGATAACATAGAAAGATTTTTTATTAAAAAATATGTTTGATTGTCTCGGCATACATAGGTATGTCCATTACCCTTTAATCAAACACTTCTTCACCTTTGCAAATACAGAATCTACAAGTACATACCTTTATAAAATTATCCATAAAATCTTAATTAATTTTAACGTTTTAAATATTAATCAAGAGATTTATAATTTAGATTTCCTAATATTAGGAGCTCTTCAAAATCAAATATTTAGAAAGTAGTTAATTGCCAAAAAACTATTAACTCCTAAATAAAGGAGGATATTTTTTAATTACAAACTAGAGATGTAAGTTATGCACAGTTTTTCATTTCAATTTGCTTATAACTAAATCATAATAAGCGTCTAAAATTTCAGAATTGGAAGGAGTTAGAAAAATTAAAGTTGTAAATATTAGGAGAATAATTAAATGACTATTCTTAAATATAATGAAAATAATTAAATGACTATTTTGTCTAGTGTAAACTCTATTTTAAAGGGGTAAAAAAGTCTAACTACATTTTGCTAAGGGCCTTCATGCTTTTAATATAGTATTAACTACTATGCACGTGCGTTACACGTAAATATTTAGTCAGAACTTTTATGTGAAAGAACAACTAACTAAATTTAGTAACAAATTATTTACAAGATGATATGATCATTGTAAAGTTACTAACGTGATAAAAACCATTTAAATGCTAAAAACTAATGTTATTATATTAATAGAGTACTTGAATTTAAAATGATATCGTCTTAACTTACAAAGATGATCAATTTAGTTAAGTTAAATGATATCCTATTTATAGTGTATATTTTGTGTGGTAGGATCATATATAATACTTCTTTATAGAGGACGTTTTTGGTGTATATTTCCTTCTATAACTTTGGCTTCTTCGTCTCAAAAGTAAAACATATAGTTGCCCCTCTTTGAATCACCTCCGTAAAGTATTACTTTTCACAATTGTACTTTGACATATTTGTGAGGTTTGTCTCAATTATTTATAGAGTTATGTCAAATTTAAATTATGTCGGATATAACGCGAGTAAAATTATTATTACTTTATCATATTCAAAGCAATAAATATTAATCAAACATGTGTTTTCATAAATCAAGTCCATGATTAATTAAGATTTTAGAGAAATATCTATATTTATCCGTTTCCCAAAATAATAGCAGATAATTTTTTTGTACATATATATATGTGTGTGTGTGTGTATATATATATATATATATATATATATATATATATATATATATATGTGTGTGTGTGTATATATATATATATATATATATATATATATATATATATATAAGCTCGCTAATGCAATTATTTTCGACAAAGCAATCAATTTTGTATTTTGCCCTCAATTTAACCATTTTATACTACATGATTATTTAATAAATTGCAAAGAACTTTGTTTTTTATACATTTTTTCATCAAAATGATCACCCCGCTCATCAAATATAACAAAAATAATAGTCATAACCATGAAAGAAAAACAATTACATGTGGCACCAATTAAGATGATTTATTTTTCTTAACATATAGCATAACATTGTTGAGAAGTTTTTGTCACAATTTTTTGAACATATATAAGAGTAATAAAATATATGCTAATCACACGAATCACAAAATTGCATCGAGTTACACCTTTTTACTTGAAAATATTATCGAGAATTACGAAGAAGTATAGGATAATTTTGAAATTCATTCCACATCGTTTGAGTTAAAACAATTTTAAAACTTTTGGATAAATCTCCACTATTTAAATATTTACTATCAAGAATAATTAAGAATTACGTGAACATGAAGAATAGTTACATTTAATTATATTACTCTATTGCTCTAAAAGTATCATACGTATCCCTCAACAAATCAATAAGTTAAACAATACAAATATTTATTTTATAAAAAAACAAATATTTATTATCTAGAATAAGGTAAATATGAAAAAGATAGATAATTTGAAAAAAAAATTAAATTCATAAATCCAATATCTTCAAAAGGAATCAAGTGCTCATATTGAAGTAAAAATAAATAAATTAAAGAGCACAATCTCATTTGTATTATTAGAACCACATTATTATCATGTAAAAGAATATATTCATATAAACTTGCCCCTGTTTTTTTAATCCGTTAAAATTATATTTTATATATTTTAAAAAATTATCATTTAATTTTTTCTTGTTATTTAATATTTTAAAAATTAACTCAATTTATTTGAAATATGTAATAACTCTTAATATTTAGTATCTTCCACTGAAGCCCCTAATAAATTTCTATGAACTATATACAGATTAAGACTTTAAAAGAATAGTAAGAATTTTCAACTTTGTTTAAAATGTTATAGATGTTTCTAGAATCTAGTACTAGAATTTTATTTTAGTACGTGCCTTTCGTTTAGTGTTTGCCTTGTTTATATAAAAGATTTGTAATAACGAACAACAGTTCTTTGAAATAAAATTATGGGTGTATTTTTCTAATTCAAGTAGGATCAACGTTGTAGGGTCGAACAGATGTATAATTTAAATCGAAAAAGAATTCCATCATTAGGTAATTTACTATTTAGATCCTTAAATTATACAAATATTTAAGGGCATAATAGTCGATCAATATTTCAAGAATATTTTAGTCGTTCAACATTTAACATAAATTATTCGTACTTTTATAATAATATAGATAGATAGATAGATAAATATAAATATAAATAGATAGATATTCATCCCACATTGAATACCACATAATAATTAATTAAAATATTTGGTAATTGGGTAGGCCAGTGAAGAGAAGTGCAATAGTTTTGTTTTCCAGTGTGAAATTAATTCAAAAGTTTCCTTAATTTCATAACAACCAAAAAAAGATATCTGCAACTAGATAATACAAACATGAATTATGAGTGTCGAGACTCCTAACTAACGACTCTTCAATTCGTTTGAATTATCTCACCAATTTTATAAACTCTTGGAATATGCACAAAGAAATTAAATATACGATCTCCGAAATTCTATAAAATTATTGAAATATTCATTAAGAGATAAAAAAACATGCCAAATATGTATTGCTCAAAGTTCTAGCAACATTCAAGATCCAAATGGAATGCTGCTACATATTTTTTGATCATCAAATACATCAAGAAGATGCATATCTACTAGGTTCGAGAAATATGTCATTAAGGCTCTCGAATTACGAATAATAAATTGAAAAGAAAATCAAAGGATAAATAGAGTTGCAACCCCCAATATTTATCAAAAAATTTCTTCTTTTAAAAAATTTCGTTCAATTAATGACGCATGGTTTGAACTTTGAAGCTTAACGACGCATGGTTTTGAAAGGAAAATTGGATTGCGCAGACCCTCAAAAGATTTGGACATTCAAACAAATCAATTGAATACTGTTGTATGATCACATAATTGCTAGCATCCTAGGAAGCTCAAATCTATTCAAGGACAAGAATGAAGTTTTGGAATCTCAAAGAGGACCTTTAACAAGATGTCAAGCTAAAGTGTTGTCAAACAAGGTCATTAGACATCAAGTGTAAATAAAGAAGTTGTTAATTGGGAAGAAGAGCTCAAGGATAAAGAATATGAATTGGCTAGATATTACAATTGTTTTATGACCTAAATTTATGTCCAAGAAGAGGATGATTGGATCCCAAGAGACATCCTTTGAAAAAGGTCCTAGTCAGTCCACTTTTGAACCAATTTGACACCTAAAATGTGTCCAAACTTGCAGCATGTCAAGTCCTACATAAAACCACATTTTTATAGCACAAAAAAGACTTACTTGATGTCCAAGAGGGGTATATAGGCTTGCTAGATGTTGAGTGCAAGTTGGTGTCAAGTTGCTCGCAAATTTCCTTCAAGATTTCCAAGATTTTCAAAATTCTATCCAAGTTTGGTATGAGACTTATTTTCATATATTTTGGGACAATATTTATTGCTTTCCTAGTTAGTTAAGGTTATGTTTTCCTTTTCCTAAGATTGTTGGAATTACTTTCCAACAATGACTTATTTTTTGCTTCCTAATATTTTTCTTTTCCTAAGGTAGTTCGACTTGTTATCCAAAGTAGTTTAGGACTTTATTTCCTTATTTTTAGGTACAATTTTATGACCCCTCTCTATATAAAGGGTGTCTTCTTTGTTTTTAGACTTAGATTATTATAGACAATATCAATAAAAATTGTGAGATTTTTCTTGCTCTTTTGTGTGTGGCTACTCTTGGATTTATTCTTCAACCTTCAAGACTCAACTTAAGGTGGTAAGATTAAACCCTTTTCGAAATCTTAGATCTAGGTATTCAAGAAAGGTGATAAGTTTAGGCTTATTGTTGTTCTTGTTATTCTAAATGGTCAGATTTCACAATCTATTTCTTATTTTTAAGTCTCTACCAAAGGCGATTAGTTATTCGTTAGCTAATTGTTGTTGTTAGGATTCAACTTCACGAATAGACTTCTTGAATTCAAGAAACTCTTTCTTGAATTCAATCTATCTTTAATTTCTGTCTTATTTTTGTTTCTTTATTGTTCTTTAAAGCTTCCGCACATTTCTTGAATTTCTTTAGTAGTTCTCTGACATCTATCGTGTTGTTATCAAGAATAATAATGGAAAAATGACACTGTATAACCGCCTTTAAAAATAATAGTCAAAAAAATATATAAAACTTGTATATTTTTTGTATATATACATTATGTATGTTATATATAAAATTATACAAGTTTTATACACTTTTTCGGCTACCAGAAATAAATAGTTACTTTTTTTTTTGGTCAAACTATCAAATTTTCATTCAACCAAGTATAACATTTACAACTCACTAGTTCTTTTGGACTCTTGAACTAGTCTCTCCTAAAGAAAAAACATTTGACAATCACTGACTTCTTACATTTTCTAACTCTTGCTATACATTTTCTAATTCTCTAACTAGGATAATTGTTCAATTTGTCCAGCTCCTTTTGCCATTTGATTTTTTTCTGCTCTCTTGTATGAAGCTATAAGATAATAGTCTTCATCCTCTGCTGGCTTGTTATCTTCTTGTCTTGAAATCTCCTTTGATTCCTCTCTGCCCAAACATGATACATAACAGCTGCATATAGGAACCTTAACAATTGTGCTTTAACTCTGCACGAACTTCTCTTTTCTAGCCATTCTGTTTCAGCATTCCAGCCTCCTATGATATGTGTTTCCCTCAGCCATTTTAACAGGGTTGCCCACATTTGTCTGGAATAATCACATTCAAAGTATAAGTGTTCCATTGTTTCTTCAATAGCTTTTTCACACAGCACACAATCAGTAGCTATTTATATGCCCCATTTTCTTAATCTATCAACTTTTGTGAGCTTCTTGTGCATAGCCAACCGCAAGATAAATTGATGTCTTGGCAGTGCTTTTGAACCAATTTTATCTTCTTCCAACTACACTTAGGATATTGAGGGTATTGTTGCAACATATATTTTCTTTATACTCAACTTCCCTTTGCTACAATACTTGTTCAAGTCAGCACTTGGATCCCTTTTAACCAACCATTCTCTATTATCAAATATTTTCCTAATCAACCAACAAGATTGTTTAGGTGTTTGAATTGACATAATCTCCTTTCCTTTTATATAATAGCTATGTATCCATTGTATCCAGAGATTGTCCTTTTTTTCATTAATTGCCCAAAGAAGCTTACAAAGAGCAGCTTTATTCCAGTTCACTATGTCAATTATATTCAATCCTCCTGCTAAGTATGGCATACAAACTTTATCCCATGCAACCAGTGCTCTTCTTGAGGTTTCAGTGTTCCCAGTCCATGGAAATGTTCGACAAGCAGTTGCTATCAGCTTAGATATCTTCTTTGGAAGTAAGAAAATCTGTGCCCAGTAGGTTTGCATTTCAAAGATTACACTCTTAATCAATTGTACTCGACCAGTGTAAGAAAGAAATTTAGTTGACTAGCATTTAAGTCGAGCAGTAATCTTTTCTACTAACGGCATACACTGCTGTATAGATAACTTCTTTGCTGACAATGGAACTCCAAGGTATTTGAATGGCACCTCCCCTGCAGCAAACTTCATCTATGTCGTCATCTCTTCCTTACCAAAGAAAGGAGGAATTATTGATGGATAATTTAAAAGAAAGGAAGGGGCTCTTCCAATTCAGAAAGACTTGTCGGAAATCGCCGGTTGGGTTGGTCCGACCAAGAAACTCCTGCAATGTATAAGGCGCTTTTTTTCATATTTGCTTTCAGTCCTGATACTTTTGAAAAGTGTTGGAATCTTCTCATGAGTAATCTAATTGATATGTTATCTTCTCTGCAACACAATATAAGGTCATCTGCAAAACAAATATGAGTTATCTTCTGCTTGGCACACCTCGGATGGTAATTGAAGTTTGGTATTCCTTCAAATGTCTTCAATGATCGATTAAGGTACTCCATACCAAAACAAACAAGTAAGGAGACATCGAGTCTCCTTGTCTAAGCCCTTTTTTGCTTGGAATCTTGTTGTTAATCCTTCATTAAGCAATAGAGAATAACTCATTGTTGTTACACATTCCATTACCAACTGCACAAACTTCATAGACATACCAAACTCAAGCAGAATCATTCTTAGAAATGGCCATTCGACTGAATCATACGCCTTTCTTATGTCTACCTTAAGTAAACACCTTGGTGATACCCCCTTCTTTGTATATCCTTTGACTAACTCATGGGCTATGATCGCATTATCCAATATATTTCTCCCCTCTATAAATGCAGATTGGGCTGGCCCAACAATATAATCAACCATTGTCTTCAACTTTACTGTCAGAATTTTTGCAATTATCTTATAGACTGTGGAACAACATGCTATTGGTCTAAACTCCTTTACATATGTAGGGCTATTCACTTTGGGCACTAGAGTTACTGTTGTACAGTTTATACTTTTCAACAGTTTCCCATTATCAAAGAAATCCTTAATGGCTTGTTTGACTTCACTTCCAACAAGTTTCCAGTACATTTTGAAGAATTATGAAGGGAAGCCATCCACTCCTGGAGCTTTATCATTAGGTAACTCTTTAACTGCCAGCTCTAAATCTTGATCTGTTGTTGGTCAGACCAATTCCTGCTGTTGTTCTTTTGTAAGACAAGGGCCCTTCCTAGCTGTTTCCAGATTATACAAGTCAGTTCTTCAGCACACTCTCCTAGTAAGGATTGGAAGAGGCTTGTGAATTCTTGTTCTATCATTCTTGGCTCTGTAATCCTGACCCCTTGATCATTGCATATTGAACCAATTCTATTTCTTGCTTGTCTTGCCTTCAGCTGCACATGAAAGAATTTGGTATTTTGATCTCCTTCTTTTATCCAGATTGCTATGGATCTCTGTCTCAGCATCTTCTCATTCACTTCTTCCCATTTTATTATTTGGCTTATCAGTTCCCTTTATTCTGTAATTAACACATTATTGAATGGATCTTTGTCAAGCTTCTCCTGAGTGATCTTCAGCTGTTGTCTTAGGCTATCCAGCTTCTTTTCTAATGATGACATCTCCTTATTCAGCTTCAGCACTCTATCTTTTAATCTCCTCAATTTCATCCGTACATAATACATTTTGTATCCTTCTATATGTCGCCCCCATACTTCTTCAACAGCTTGTTCAAACTCCTTATTATGCAGCAACACATTGTATAATCTAAACAGTTTAGGCATATAGAACTTGACTACCATTGTGTTAATCACAATAGGAGAATGATCTGAAACACCTGGGTTTTCAAATATAGCTTCTACACTACTATACTTTGTCAGCCAAGCAGCATTACCAAAGGCCCAATCTATATTACTATAGATTCTGTCACTTACATCCCTCTTATTACACCAAGACCATTTGCTTCCTTTTCTGTTTAGCTGTCCCACCCCAATATCATCAACACATCTATGAAAGTCCACCAATTCTGCTTGTTGTACTGGTTGTCCATTAATTCTATCATCAACAGACAACATACTATTAAAATCTCCTATTAGCAGACATGCCTCTTGAATAATACTCCGAATTTTCCTTAACTGATCCCATAAGTTCCTTCTTTCTGCAACAGTGTTCTTCCCATATACAAAAGTAACTTCAAAAGTATTCTATGTACTTTTATCCCTTACTTTGCAATGGACTAATTGATCACTTGCTAAGGTTATATTGACTTGCACCAGTTGTTCTTTCCACAGAATCCAGTTCCTTCCCCTTTCATTTATTGCTTCATCAGAATACACCTTCCATTCTCTATTGAACTTTGCTTTTACTTTACTCACACTCCTAGGCTTTATCTTTGTCTCAAGGCAGCCTAGTAAAGCTATTTTATGCTCAAACAGAAATGCCTTGAGTTCTTTCTGCTTGAAGGGCTTATTCAGCCCTCTAATATTCCATGAGCTAACTATCATGGTGGATTCTCCTTATTAAGGACAACCCTTTCAGTCACTTTGTCAGTACTGCACACATCTTGAATTCTCAAAGGACCAAATCTGTTTTTGTTCAATAGATCTTCTAAACTTTTATCTGACAGTGCCCCTTTCTGATTATTCCCTTGATCCTTCATGACTTGTTTGCCTCTTCTCTTTTGCTGTGAGTATTCTGCTTCTATAATCTCCTCTTGATTTGGTTCCAATCTGTCTTTCTTTCTCTTCCTGATCTTTCTCTGCCACCACCTTTACTCTCCATTGTCCTGCTAGTTTCTTTGTCCTCTGCTGTTTCTTTGGTTTCATAAACTGTTGGTCAACCTGCCTTTGTGCTTGTTGGACTTTTGTACACCCTTCTTTATGTTGCTCTAGCTGAAGGCATTCCTCACAAAATACTGGTTTCCATTCATATTCTAACATTTGTTCCATGTATTCCATCAGCCACTTCAATCATCAGAGAATCAGGCAGCTTTTGTGCTATATCCATCTCAATTAGGATACGGGCATATGAAATTCTATCACAGTTAGCTGTTAATTTGTCTGAACAAATAAGTTTGCCTAGGTAACTAGCAATCCTATCCAAATTTTTCTTGCTCCAGTACTGAATTGGTAGACTAGGAAAAATGACCCAAATAGTCACATTCCTTGTCAATTCCTTACTCAACTGAAAATCAGGGTCCCATTGTTTCAGGATCGTAGGTTTGTTCTGAAATGTGTATGGCCCTTGTTGAATAACTTTGTTCTTATCATCTTTAGTATCAAATTTGAATATAAAATATCCCTCATCGTGTAGGTACACTTGTGGAATATTGACAAAATTCCACACTCCATACAAAATTTAAGCATCTCCTTAAATGATGGTGATCCACCCAGAACAATACCAATTAAAGTTGCCTTCCATTTCTGAGTTTGTTCATTCACCTCATTCAGATTCAATTGAACAATCTTTGTTCTTTCCTTCATTATTGGCGGATAGTATTCCAATTGAAGCCCTTGCTGCTGAGATCGATTTCTCTTTACTACCTCAGTCATCGTTGGAGCTGTTTGACTAGGGTTTCCTTTCTGCATAGAGAATGTCAATTTCCTCGCCGCTGAATTAGCTTCTACTTCCGCTTGCTTTTGAATCTCCATTTCATTACACTTTGAAGTCTGCATCACCGTAGGAGCACTTCCCATTCCCGTCATCCATTGACCTAATTGAATTTGTCCTAATATTTGAGGTACTCCCATTCTGGTGTTACTAATCTACTTCCTTCTTCCTTCTCCGGTATCATCGTCGGTGTCTCGCCTTTGTTTTTCCGTCGAGTCATGGCTTGAATGCGTACGTTAGCTAGCCCTGCTTAACGTGCGCCTGCAGAGCCACCCACCTCTCAAAATACCCAATTCGGAATCCTGTACCAAAGACGATTAGTTCTTGGTAAATAGTTACTAGTGCAGGCTAAAAGTGATAATACCCTATATAATGATAATGAAATAATAGAAATAAAAATTAAAATAAGAAATTTACAGAATAAAAGATAAAAACACAATATGCTCCATTAAACATTTCTTTCTTATTTTAATTTGCAATACTTTTTAGTTTTATTTTTATTTATCTTCTTAATTAACAAAAAAATATTTGAGTGGATTCATCGTCCAATAAAACATGACAATATCTTTCTTTTCCTATAATTGAGAAATCACCCAAGGGCCAGTGACGTCCGTTCGCTAAAGGCTTTTGTTTTTAGAATAGACGACAGTGTTTTGCTGACGCCTCGAATCAAGTTTTTATTGCGACATGCTATGCTTTCTCCCCCATTGCTAGTAGGTTGATGGGTCGCGCGCCCGACACATATGTTTTGGCCTTGTGTGTCCTTAACTCAAACTAGGTGACTTAACGGCCGCCTCCCGACTAAACATATCAATAGGTATCAAATTCATATGAGTTACTGAGGAGTAAGCAATGATCTTCAAACTTAGTGGATAATAAACGTACCTCTTTACATTTCTCCACTAAAATACAGAAATTTTCTTTGCAGTAGGATTCGAAACCGTGATGTGCGCCTAAGCCGCACATCTCTGTGTCGTATTCTTACCGGTTAGACCAAAACCCCGAGGGCTAAAACATGAAATATTTTCTGCTACGAAAAAGAATAAAGTTAAAATACGCTTCTTTGTATAATCTAATTTAGTTGATTTACTTAAAAATGAAGAAAGCTGGTTTATGTGGCATTTCAAACCACAACGAAGGTGCGTGTGACAAGTGCAGTGCAGATCTCAATGTAGGTTTCTGCAATTCTCCCTTTCTCGAGAGATATTTTTTCGTTATTCATTAATTAGTTTTTTATGAGACAATCATAAGAATTGAAAGCCAGAGGTTACAACTGTTAGGTGCACAAACTAGTTCTGAGCGGTCAAAGTGTACAATGCTAAATTTTCGGCTATCAAGGTCATCTGGTTATTAGCCAAATTGTTAAACTTACAAGAAAAAGATATAGCAGAAAAGAGATTGTAATGTAGGCAAAATGGCTATCTGAGAAAAGCGATTCTATTTATCCCCTTTTTCTATATCTATTTTGCATGACATTGTTTGCAATCCAAAGAAAGAGCCAATTGATGAGAAACATTCAAAGGAGAAATCGGTTCACCTCCCCAAACTTCACTTCTTGTGCTTCTTCCTAGAACTGAAGTAGATAGGCAAAAATCTTGTCGTCGTAGGAGAACAGCCAAAGAACTGGATAAGATTTAGGCAATTCTTTTCTGCAGTTTCATCGCCCTCTGACGTACTTATACGACTCATGTATGTCTTACCCTCATATATTAAGCAGAGTTGCTGCCACAGCAGCACAGTTAAACCTATCAGGATAGAAACACTAGCAATAAAAAGGTACATAAGAACAAGCCCTCTCGCGGGTACGAACAATGTAGACTCGAGAAATGCAAATAAGACACCTTTCAAGGTTCTCAAAAACAACTTTTGACCGACAACTTCATTCAAAAGGTGAATTGGCTTGTGGCTTAGCGGCGGCCAAAAATGAAAAGCTGCATAGGCAGACATGATGGACACATATATTGTGCTAATGATTGCTGAAATAAGGAAAATGATGAAGCTCCTGTGGTTAGATGCACCAACACAATTGCCAATCTGGTGAACAAAAGAAGCACATTCATTACTCTATATAATTTGAGTTTCTTTTTTTCTATATAATTATTTTCAGTTGATTAAGCATAAAAGATCACTGCACAAAAACATTCAAGTTTCTCATAGTTGACTAGTCTAAAAGACAGAACTGAATATGAAGTAGCAAAAACCTTCCGATAACCAGAATGTGATGGTATGAAGAAGGAGCTCCCAGACATGGAGGCAATATTTCAACAAAATGCAGCCAATGACCGCCAATATATTAGTGTGGGGTGTGGTGGTGGGAGTGGGGAAGTCAGGGGATAGTTTTAAGTGAAAAGTCGATCTTCATAAAATTAATTTAAAAGAAATCATTTGCTAGTGAGGTCTAAGATATTGCATTTTGTTTGCAAGCGTCTAATATATTAGTGTCAGTCAGTCAGTCTTACAAAAGTCCATCACAGCGATTAAAGATTTCTCACATCAGAATTCCTTAAAAAGTGAAGAAACTACTACTTAATGATATGATGCATTTTTAGGGGAACTCTCAGAGCAATCTACATGCAAGTTATGATTGTCATTTTCTCCTAGTTTCTAAAATTTCACAAATTTCGCACTGGAAGAAGATAAATTCAAATCTGTGACATTCTAAAAGAAAACATCTTCTTGAACATGCAAAAGAATAATGAGAACTTACAATTGGACAATGATGATCCATATCCAGTATACACATTCCACAAGAACGGCAATGGTGTGCCCTAGGCGTCTTTGGCTTTGAACAATATTGACAAAAAGTATAATTCTCCAGCCCACCTTTTTTTACAGCAGGATAACTACCCCAGAATATGTCTGGTGGAGCACCAGCAGATCGAAATGCAGCAAGGCTAAATGCGGACAAGGTAGATATGGAAAATGCTACAGCAATTAAAGAGTGAACACTACTGCAGAAGTAACTGAGAGAAAATACTATAGGATAAATTGCCCAAACTCCACCACCTGCACTACCCAAAAAAAAAAAAAAAAAAAATCAAAACAGAA
>ML405340.1:0-121099 GCA_005239525.1 Nicotiana knightiana | reverse complement strand
AAAAAAAAAAAAAAAAAAAACAATCAAAACAGAAAGCTAAATAAACTTAAAAGTATTAAATCCAGCAACAAAATTGAGATTAAAGCTACAATGAAGTATTAATATATTTAAATGCAATGTGGTACAAGAAGACATACACAAACAGAAACCGATCAGAGATATTGAAATCTCTAATACAACAACAACAAATCTTCTTCTTCAGTTTATACATGTTCTTCCAATCCCAAATTTCCCTAATACTTGATCTGTGGTAGTTCTTTTTCTAAGTTGTTGCCAAACATCTTATGTGTTTCTCGCACACAGTTACACTAACTTGAATATAAAACTTGCAAGTTTGATTGTCAGACAAAACAGTTTTACAAATCTACGTATAAATATGCATAACACTTGAGCACCCAACCTAGCCTCTTCAGCTATCATTTCCAAATTTGATCATATACACAGAGCCGATACATACTTGACAATGCCCAACATAGGGACACCTTGATTTCAGTGTGTCTAAAAGGAGCTACATTCCCCAGACAAACTTTTGAATTTGCAACTCCATAAAGTCAGTAACTGATCCTAAAAAAAAAGGAAAGAGCTATATTAGGTCACTGTTTAACGAGAAGTCTCAACAACCTCTGGACTGCAAGAACCGCATAAGGCGCATGTCTATATAAGCCTAAAACGCTGCTAGATAAGTATGCAAAGCTGAGTAAAGACTCCTGCTCGAAATTTCAGGAAACAGACTTCACTCATAGAAATGACAGACTGTACAAGAGGCTACGTGTTTGAACTATGAAAGCTTAAGAACCTACTGAATAATCTTATTTTGATTAATAAGTAAGATTTTATTGAGAAACAAAACTAATCAGCAAGGAAGTGCCAAAAATGTAGAAATATGTTGCAAAATCCCCCCTTTTTAGTCATATAAGGAACTGACAGCCAAGAATTCTATTAATATCACAAAAGACTTCCATTTTTCCTAAAATGCCAAAAGAAGAAAATTTTATATTTCATCCTTTGCATATATATAGCTTTATCTTGAAAGCATGTCGTACAGAGGCCAAGAACTGAAGAATGAGATTGAGGGGAGACACATTGTCAATGATAAGCAGACACATTGTCCCCTCCCTTCCTCCTTTTTTTTTTTTGATAACCGTGGTGTCCGGGCCAGCTTGCGCGCACCTCGACTAATTCCACGGGATACCTGCTACCTCCCATCAACACTTAATGGCCACTTTCTCTTCCTATGGTCGAGCTGGCTCTCGCTTCCTACATTATGATTTTTGTTCTAGATTTCATTTCTCCGTCGTACGCTCGATCTGCGTACCTCGGAGCAACTTAAACAAAGAAGAGTTTGGTCCGGTCTGAATTCACGCACGGCCTGGCAGCCCGCTCGATTTTTCCCGTTACACAACCAATCCCAATGGGTTCTTTAATGATATGCAAAAATATTGTTCCCTCCCTCCCAAGGACATTACCAGAACAGATTGGCTCTTCATTGGTACCTAACAAAATGTGCCAAAAGCAACTTAAACAGAAGTAGACTCCGTAGATATATACACTTCCAATATCTTTGTAGGTCAGAAATTGGAAGACCCCAAACACACTTATACAGTTTTATTTACACAAGTGTATATCACTAGGTTTGCTTCTTCATTAATAGAATTGGAGCCCCTAAACTGGACAAGGAAGACGGACCCCGGGTTGGAGGGAGGGGCATTCCCAGATAAACAACCATTTGAAGACATGAAATGTTACAGATCTTTACTTACTAGGCTATAATTATCTTTCCTGGTATATACTTATATAGCTGACTTCTAGGAATTAGGAGATCTAGTTACCTTAGTTAAGACATTCTTCATATGTATATAAACGGCTGAATCATTTGAGTATAATATAAGAAAATCCTCCAACACCTTGTTTGTAACATGGCAACAGAGCCTCTCCCGAGAGGGTGAACTAATTTTGCCGAAGCTTGGTCTTTGATTTGGTATCACCAGAGTTTGGTGATAGTTAAGTGTTGCTAGAGTTAAACTTGGTAGGTGAGCATCTCTGGCGACATAGAGAGAATCAGGATCCGGTGGCCTGAAAGTATACGTGTGCGTCTCACGTGCCTGTAAAACCCATCTGATGCAGCCAATTTCGATGGAGCGTGGAGGCGCATGGACGGTCAAATCTTAGTCTAAATTTTGGTCCGGCATTGTCTTCAGGTTCAGGCCTAGTAATGGTGGTTCACTGATCAACAGACCTTTTCTGGAGAAGAACTACCTTGGACCAGGTCTGTCGGTCTTTCTTTGTCAGGTTCAGACTCGATTTTGATGCTACTTGGTTTATCTGATTCTATATTCTGTTGGGACATTGCCGTGAGTGCAACTTCGAGTTCTGCTATTGCTGGTTGATTTGAGGCTTATCTTGGGAAAATTTGAAGTGATCTCATTATATTTGTTGAAACTCTTTTTGCTCTCCGTTTGTTGATCTATTCCTACTGTTGGATCGAATTGTATTTTGGAAGGCTACGAACAATAGACCCTTGTGGTTCTCATGCTTGATTTGGCAAGTTTAGTGAGGTAGTTCAGGAATTCGGGCTGAAAAAGAACAATTGTGATCACTCGGTCTTCTATAGGCAATCAGTAGCCGGACTTATCCTCCTTGTTGTATATGTCGATGACATTTTCATTACAAGAAGTGACTGTGACGACATCTCTTCTCTCGAGTCTTTCTTGCATACTAAATTTCACACGAAAGAATTGGGCCATCTGAAATACTTTTTGGGGGTAGAAGTTTCTTGAAGCAAGAAAGGAATTTTTCTGTGTCAGAGAAAGTATATCCCTGACCTACATGCAGAAACTAAAAAGTTGACAGAAACCAAGCTTTATAGTACCCGAATGGTTCCTACTGTGCATCTAATGAATGACAAGGGGACCCCTTTGATAATCCAAAGAGGTACAGGAGGCTAATTGGAAAATTAACTATCTCACCATGACTCGTCCAGATATTGCTTTTGCAATAAGTATCGTTAGCCAGTTTATGTCTGCACCTACAATCAACATTAGGCAGCTCTGGAACAGATTCAATGTTACCTAAGAGCGCCTGGACTTGGCATTTTAAATAGCAATTTTGGGCATTTTGGCATTGAGTGTTTTTCATCTGCAAATTGGGTAGGATCCAAAACTGATACAAGTCTACTACCAACTATTGTGTCTGTCGGTAGAAACTTGATCTCATGGTGGAGTAAGAAACAGAATGTTGTATTTCGGTCTAGTACAGAATCCGAGTAAAGAGCAATGGCACAATCCACATGTGAGGTCATGTGGATACATCATTTTGTAATTGAAATTGGGTTGAACCATCCTACTCCAACAAAACTTTGATGTGATAATCAAGTTGCTCTTCATATAGCCTCAAGTCCGGTGTATCATGAAAGAACCAAACAATTGAAGTTGACTGTTATTTCATTCGTGAGAAGATTCAGAAAAACTTGATTTTACACTGGATATGTGAAGACAGGAGAACAACTAGCTGACTTGTTTACAAAGGCGTTAAATGGAGCTCAGGTTGATTACCTTTGTAACAAGGTGCGCATGACAAACATCTATGCTCCAGCTTGAGGGGAGTGTTACAGAACCTCTATTTACTAGGCTATAATTATCTTTCCTTGTATATATTGCTATAGCTGATTTCTAGGAATTAGGAGATCTAGTTACCTTAAGACATTCTTCATATGTATATATATATGGCTGAATCATTTGAGCATAATATAAGAAAATTCTTCAATACCTTGTTGTAACATGAAACAATCTGTAGTGCAACTCTGCAATAATCAATAAAGTAGGAAATGCAGAACTATATGGCTGAGACTAGTATTGCAGTTCATACAACACACACAGTAATATGGTCTTTAGGTCAATGAACTTTCTATGAGTCGTTTAAGGTCACGTGTGCCAATGTGAAATCACACTGTGTCACACTTCTGATCAGAATGAATCATGAATGAGATGCTCAAACCATTCCCAGCAGAAACCAGCATTTCCAGTGTCAAAGCCACAGGTCAAATCTTAGCAATAACATCTACTCCCTCCATTCCAATTTATGTGAACATGTTTGACTGGGCACGGAGTTTAAGAAAAAGTAAAAACTTTTTGAATTTGTGGTCCTAAACAAGTCAAAAAGGGGCCCAGAGTATTTGTGTGGTTATAAAAGCTTCTCGTTAAGGGTAGAATTGTAAGTTTAAGCTAAATTATTACCAAATTTAGAAAGGGGTTATTCTTTTTGGAACGGACCAAAAAGGAAATAGGTTCACATAAATTGAAACAGAGGGAGTAATATATTATTAGCCATGCCATCTACTCCATATAGGAGCACAACTTCTACAGATGGAAATGAAAAAAGTATAAATGGCTGCAGGGATATTGGAGAAAAGGAGATATAGAAGACAGAGAATGCTATGAGCACATCTAACTCAAATTTAGTTGTTCTGAAAATATTTAGATCAAAAAAGCAGGGAGTATTATAAATGTTCAATCACTTACATATCACAAATAACATAAAGACAATGAGCACACCAACAAAACACCGGTCTCGCAAGCGCCTCCACTTAAAATTTTTGTTCTCCATTTTAAGTGCATTCTGGTTAGTTATTGCTCCGCACCAAAAACACTTGAAAGCAGGTGTATATGGCGGAACAAGCACACGAAGCCCACAGCCCCAACATGTCATCTCATGATCCTCAATAAGAGCTCTCACATAGTGCTCCCCCTACATGGGTATATGAATAAACAACAAAGCTTTTCAGTTGTATTGGTTCATGTATGTCTAAAACATCCAAAGTAGGAAAGAATAAAAGAAATTAGTGAGATCAAAAGAAAGATACTAAAACTTCGGTACGAGATTCTTTGGGAATAACTTACAAACTATCCTGCCTATTTATTTTCTCCGGGGACATGCAAAGAATTGATCTTTTTAAAGATATCTATAACCCAAATTTGAAGAGAGACAAGATGAGAGACAAAATTGGAGAATGAGGAGGTCATCCCTAAGGAATCGGGTGGACTTTTGTAGATGCTTCTTCTTCTTCTTCCTGCAAAAATTCTGCTGATTTTACTGCTTACCCAGTATTGTTTACAGCTTTAAAATGTCAAGACTCTTGATTTTTTGCATCCACGAAAACAAGCAGCTACCTTTTCCACTATCAAAAAGACTACTGAACCTGCTATAAAAAAAAGAAAAAAGAAAGGCCTTAATAGCCCCTACAATTGCTCTTCTTTCGGCAAGGCCAGTAATATGTTGGAGATACCGCTCTCATCCTATATTATTTCAAGTTTGGGTAGATCAGGCAGCAAATCTATTCACGAATTTAGTCATGTGATTGATTAGCAGTGGAGCATGTAGCCTTAGAGCTACGGGTTCAACTGAATAACAAAAGTGTGATAAATATAAGATTCTGAACCCATAATTTTGAAGATTGAATCCATCAAATTAAAATTCTAGATCCGCATCTCTTGAATAGCTATATTGTCAACTGTAAAAAAAATACTAGAGAATTTGATTACAAATTTGTTAACAACTTTTGGAGATTAGTTAGAAAAATAATTGAATAAAGATATATATATATATGAAAAAAATTATCAAAACATTTAGGCCCCTTAATAAAATTTTGCTTTAGGCCGCTAAGTTTGTTAAGTCATCTTTGGTGTCACAGCCGCCTAATTTCACCTCCCACCAACACATGTACCGGATAACTCTACCTACTAATACTTAAGCAGATGGGAAGAATTACCAAGGTTTTGAACCTATATATGCAGAACTCTAAATGCTCAGGGCACACCAAGTAAGAGCGGAAGAAATGGCACAAACAGTTGGCTTGACAGCTAAGAATATAATATAGCGTTCAAGAAATAGCATAGTTTATCTGCCTTAATGCTTAAAGACATTATTTTACCAGCAAAATGTTCCCACTACAATAGGCAAGCAAATATAGGAATACGAAAACAAAACTAGCAGGACAAAAACTTAAATTTGGTGAAAATTAAACGGCTCAAAAATACGAGAAAGAAAGAGACCCTTATTTCTTTCACTAGAAATCAACTGATTAACCATTCATTAAGAATATTTTTGAGTAGAAAGAGAATCAGAAATTCCAGAATCAAAGAGCTCAATAGGGGTCAACTAGCGAAGCAGAATTTCATATGAGGAAATAGTAAAAAAAGAAAGAAAAGGGAAGCAGCTCTGACGGAGATTACCTGAAGAACGACGTCGTTGGAGGGGGAAATCGTCGCCGTGGAGGTGGTGGTAGAGGCGGCAAAATCCATATTCCGAACCACCTGTCACGACGCCTGCCGCGCTGTTCTGCTGTTCGTTTATGTTCTGGCAAAGTTATATATACATATTCTTTTGTTACTGTAAAAAATACTCGTATTTTAGCCATACTAATTGTAAATACTTAATTAATTAAGTATAATTTAGTGATATATGTAGATTTTACTCACTTTTTGTTTGTTTTTACCTCTAACTAGTTTTTAAGTTTTGGTTTTGACTTTAGACGAATTGATGTTGAGCTTGGTTTTTGAAGAATGTGTGCTTATTTGAATTTAGGCTTTGGAATATTGAATTTGAAGTACGATTTTATTTAAAAGATATTTACTTGCTAAAGTTCTAAGAATATTTTGGTTGGTTTAATATTGGTGAAAAATAATTGGTAAACAATTTTATTTGCAATAATATATATATATATATATATATATCAAATAAATAGATAAAATCTGAAGAGGAAAAATATTTTTAAAAGAAAGCCTTAACGCAATAGCAATATCCACCCTCGTGCTCAGTATCCCTATAACAAGGCCTTCAATAAGAACGTAAGACCAAGGCAGTTCACATCGGGGCAACTAGTTCTGAAGCGGATTTCCCACATCAGGGTGATGCAAACAGTAAATTCTCACCAAACTGGCAGGGTCCTTACATGGTTCATCGAGTGCTAACTGGAGGAGCGCTCATACTAGCGGAAATGGTTGGAGAGAAATAGCTAAAATTCATCAACTCAGATGATGTCAAAAGATATTATGTATAAAATTGTATTTGCACTTGCTTCTTGATATAACATGAATTACGCTTGACCTGATTTTTGTTTAAGAGGAGACACGTAGGTAGCCCTTTAAGTACGTTCACATTATAAGAAAACTTCAATTTCCCTCCATGATCAAGAATTGAGGCAAATTTTGAGTTTCATTAGATCCAATATTATTGCATCAAGAGTCGTCATAAGAGTGTTATCGGGAAGTATATCAGAGGCGATTCGTCAGAACTGGGGCATATTTCGAATTTTGAGGGAGTCCTCACAATTCTATAAAAGATAAGGACGTTGTAATGCCTCAAACCTTGTCACGATACATGATGTGACAGAAAACTATCTATTTTTTCATACATTGTCACACATTTTAATAACTGCATTCTCTCTATTTTGGTAAGTACAAGTGATACATATTTTCAAACTCAAAGTTTTTGTAATAGCCAATTATTACCCAGGCTAGCTCAAGAGCACGGAAGTACTAAGAGCCAGAAGCAAGGACGAAACGCGAAATCAAAAGCACGAATCAACCTTCGACTCAACTTACATTTTTTCTTTGAGCGCATGAATATTACAAACGGCACATTCAAGGATATCCGCAAAGAATAGACGACGAGATCACTATCTTCACATGGATAGATTCTACCAAGCCTAAATTTGTCAAGCTAAGAATTGCTTTCCTTTGTTCTATTTGCATGAGGCTAAGCTCTGCCTCTATTATTGCATGAGGTTAAGCATTGCCTTCACCTGCATATGGCTAAAGATTGCCCTCACTATTTGTATGGGGTCAAGCATGACCATTCTACTTGAATGAGGCTAACCTTTGCCACCACACCTACATAAGGCTAAATATTTTTCTCACTATTTGCATAGGGCCAAGCACCACTCTACTGTTTGCATGAGGCTAAACACTGCCTCCATATTTGTATAGGGCTAAGAGTTGCCCTGGCTATTGCATCAGGCCAAGCATAGCTCTCCTGCTCGCATAAGGCTAAGCATTGTCTTCCTCTGTTTGCGTGAGGCTAAAGCTCTGCCTCCATTATTGCAAAAGGCCAAGCACTGCCTTCGTTATCTGCATATGTCTAAGCACTATTGATGATAGACTATAATTGCATATTTTAGTCGCTTATTACACTCTAATTTACTGCACTTTAATTGAGTTTGAGCTTTAATCGCTATTGTTTTGCACTAACTGTGTGTTTTATGTCTTGTAGGAGTGATTCTGAGCTATATAGATGTTATGGAATTAATTCAAGTGATTTGGAGATTTGAAGTCTGAGTAAAATCCCAAGGAATTAAGACGGGATCGTGTTCAGGGGTCAAATTTGATAGTTAAATACAAATGAAGACTCGAGTAGGTATATTGCGTACTGTCTAGTAAAATAGACATAACTCTTTTTTTCGAACTTCATTTGAGCTATATAATATATGGTTGGAAAGCTAACTCAAATAGCTATAACTTTCATGTTTTACGTTTTTCTAAATTACAAACAGAAATGGGACAAAAGTGCACGGAAAGTGCGTGGTCGCGCACTGACCGCGCAAATGGGGTAGAATACTTGTCGATATGCGCGGCCTGAGCGTGGTTGGAGCGCGCCCGCGCACGTCTTGCCCGTGAAAAGTATCTTTTTTTGCATTGGAGAAGGTATAATTATCTGGGCCCGACCCTACTTGGTATATATACATGGAAAAATGGTATTTTGAGAAGGCTGGACATACTTTTGACACAGATTCGACCTAAGGAGGCAGAGACACAATAGGGGCAAGGCTGAGAATTCTTCTACGAGTTTTTCCTTCCTCTTCTTATTTTTTATTGTTAGTTATGACTTGTAGTATTGTATTTTTACATACTATTATGAATAGCTAAGTTGTTATCTAGGGTTTTGATGGAACTTATTGAATGATAAAATTCTTGCTATGTTAATATAGATTTGTCAAAGTTTAATCTCTATTTGTTCAACTACGTTCTTGTTGTATTTAATTGAAAGGATCCTCAATTAGTTGTGCCCATTTAGTATGTATTACTCAGGAGAGGGTGCATATTTAGGTATTTGTTGAACAACATCACTCCCGACGTATGTGAGGAATCAATAACCAAGGGTTTAAAGGTGGGATTAGAGATAATGAAACCTTGGGTGAGATCTAAGTGAGCTGTAATTAAAGCCAGCTAGTGTAACTCGGGAAAGTATGTCTAGTAAATTGTTGTAATTATTCGGGAGAGATTTACGGTAGTAAGAGTGCTCATGGTCGATAGAGAAGATTAGGTAAATTTATATGAAACATAGCAGGAAGAGATTCCATCAATAGGGAAATCATAACTCTAGACCTCCTTAATTCTTTCTCAAATTTCATCCTTGTTAGTTGATAATTTTACTGCTTTATAATAGTTGTTACCTAATTAGTTAGAAATAAATATTATAATCTCTATAATTAGGAAATTGTTTGAACTTGTGTTTCTTAGAAATATTGAACAATTATAACGAAACTTTAGTTCTTCGTGGGATTCGACTCCAGACTTGTAAACCGGATTATATTTGCAACGACCGCTTAGTCCTTTTTATAAGGCGTAGTTGGGCGTGATCAAATCTTGGCACCGTTGCTGGGAAACTAACGGTGTAGCTGTAGGTGTACATATTGCTATGTTTCAAGTTTGATTTTTTCTTTTCAGTATTTGATTTTTATTTTCTTTATTTTAGTTTTAATTGTTAATTTGAAAAACATGGAATCGTGGAATTATGAGAGTTTGGATGTTGGTAATTCTACTTTGATCCTCGTTATGCATATTGTGGAGGAAACCACCCAAGGAAGAGTTATCAAAATATTTCCGAGAGCGAGTTATGTGCACCAACTCAATCTTATGTGTGGAATGTGTGTGATATGTGTGATGGTCATTTTCATGGTTGTGCTTATATTTCTTATCTTCCCCCAACTCCTTACTTTGATGGTTCTTCTTTTTCTTGTGAAGTTAATAGGAACAAAGAACCCATGGATGATGACCTGAAAAAGATCGAGGATACGTTAAAGTGCCTTCTGGAATAAAATAATGAGAAACAATTGTAGATAGAAAGATAAGAGGCAACTATTCGCAAGTTAGAGGCTCAATTGAGTCAAGTGGTTGGAGTTGTTAATGCTCAACAAGCCAATATTGCGGATAGTAGCCAAGAAGAGCGTGAATTTGAGGTGTTAATTGAGGAGGTCAGAGTAGAACATCAACAACCTAGCCAACTACAATTTGAGGATGTCGATGTTGAAGAAATGAGTCTAGAGTCAGCCAAGGACTTTGAGGATATAAATTTTGTTGACTCTAGTATCATTGATGTTGAGGATGTTGAAAGTTCTGAAGTTCATGTGTTTGAGCGCATTGGTCCTCACGCCAAACATTTTTCCACATTGGGCTTGGATGATGATATGGAAATAGAGTCATCCGAGCCGATTGAATAGTCAAGGAATGAAGAACAAGGTGCCTACATCTTGAAATTTTTCTTGCCAGAAAGACAGGACTACATACCTCATCTAAAAGACAAGAAGTGTAAAATAGTACAATGGTTTCTTGGGCCAATTATATTTGTTCCACCACCCTTGGAGCATAACCGAAAATTTGAAGCCAAATTGGGGGCTCAATTCATAAGTTCAAGGTGGAGGCAAAAAGTGATTCACGTCGTGCCGCGACGTTAAATCAAGCGCGTGTTGGGAGGCAATCCAACTTTACTGCTTTATTTTATTTTATATTATTTTATTTTTTTTTAATTGTATTATTTTTGTAGTGTCAATTTTTTGATTTTTTAGGAGCATGAAACGCAAAGCTATTGGAAGGATGTAACAGCAAACCAGATGGTTGGAACTAAGTGTGAGGTACCCGCACGAAGGACCAGGCCTGGGAGAAGTCTGAGTACCCCATGAGATGTTAGTGCTTAGGCCTTTGGCCTATAAGAGAGTTTCTTTTACCCTCTTGTATGTATGGGTGTGCATTGGGGACAATGCATAATTTTAAGTGTGGGGTGAGGAGATTGTCTGGGTGACTTTCTATGCCATTTAGTTATGTTAGTTTAATGGAATAATTTTTTTTTTTACAAAAATAGAAAAAATTGGACTTTTCCCGACGATGGATCTATTAAAAAATTTTCTTGAGGGATTTAAGTCTAAAGAAAAAAAAATAAAAAGATTTTCTTTTGTTAGGTAGTGTAGCAATTCCTCCTTGGTTTTTCTTTGTGCTGCAGTTCTTTTCCAAGGGTTTTGTTTGAACCGGGTGTAGTTATTTTTTTTAGGAATAAGAGACATTGTGTTGTGTTTTGAATTGAAGCAATATCTTTTGACTTTGTTATGCCTTGAGAATATTGAGTACTTTGGTTATAACACTTAGGATCAGTTTTTGACTCTTGTATAAGTTCCTTAAATTGTATGATTGTAAATTTGCTTAACTGCTTTGACTAGAGTGTCTTGATGAATCCAATCCTGAGTGAGTTAAGTGTCATGTGTGTGTTAGGTTTGTGTGTTATTCTGTGCATTGCATTTGATGACTAGAACTTGCCCTGTATGTTTGCAAAGCGAAATAGTAGTTTTATTCAGTCTTGAAAGTGATATAGGCGTTTCTTTGTTGAGCCAGATATGTATATTGTACCCGCCTAATTTTTATGTATCGTAGTTAACCCCTTTGAGCCTGTAATCCTGTTTCTTTGGCAACCACATTACAAGCCTTACCCATTTGTTTGAATTAACTATCTATTTGAACCTTTTAACCTCTCATGAGCACTTGAATTGTTATGAACTGTGTAAAAGTTAAAGTGTGGGGTGGTTGGTTTGACTTTTGAGTGGAACTAATGAAATAAGGAGAAAGGTGCACTGTTTTGAAAAAGTAAGAGTCACTTGTATTAAAAAAAAATAGAAAGAAAAGGAAAAAATAGTTGTATTGGTGTGAAAAAAAAATATTCCTTGATAAGTGGTGACTCTTGATGTAATTGTGCTTAACGAAGTATGAGGTAAATACATTGATGTGAAGGCGAAGTTTTGTTTGACATAAGTATGGGTTTTGAACGTTAAAGTATATGTATTAAAGTGCTTAGGCAGGTGTAGTCACTCTTATATCTAAATATATCATACCCGTCCCGCAACCTACATTACAACCAAATAAAGTCCTACTATCCTAGACTGAATAATCTCGATTGGTAGAGTAGTACACTACGGGCAAGCTTATGGTGCATTTTTTGTGGCATATGAATGTTATTTCTGAGAGTGAGTGAATTATTTCTATCTTGAGTTCGTAAGTGTTCTTAAATTTTATTGTGTGAAACTACTCTCTTTTGTTGTGTAGGGCACTTGATTCATGAAGGAAAGGTAATGTCAGTGACCTCTATGTTAGAGTAAGTAGGTGATTTGTGAATAATGCGTGGTACTTGTGAGTCAAATCTTGAGGTGAAGATGTTACGCTTTTGTGCTTAGTCTATTTTAAATATTCTTGGTGTGATGAGTTAGGAGAATTGTTTAAAAAAATGGTCGTGTCTATATAAAGTGTAGTTCGATTACTTGAGGACGAGCAATGGTTTAAGTGTGAGGTGTTGATGATAGGCTATAATTGCGTATTTTAGTCGCTTATTACACTCTAATTTACTGCATTTTAATTGAGTTTGAGCTTTAATCGCTAGTGTTTTGCACTAATTGTGTGTTTTATGCCTTGTAGGAGTGATTTCGAGCTATATAGATGTTATGGAATTAATTCAAGTGATTTGGAGATTTGAAGTCTGAGTAAAATCCCAAGGAATTAAGCTGGGATCGTGTTAAGGGGTCAAATTTGATAGTTAAGAACAAACAAAGACTCGAGTAGGCATATTATACACTGTCTAGTAAAAAAGACATAACTCTTTTCTCCAAAATACATTTGAGATATATAATATATGGTTGGAAAGCTAACTCAAAGGGCTACAACTGTCATGTTTTTCGTTGTTTCAAATTCCAAACGAAAATGGGTGAAAGCGACAAGTGCGCACCCGCGCATTGATCACGCAAATTGGGCAGAATACTTGTCGATATGCGTGGCCTGAGCGCGGTTGGAGCGTGCCCGCGCAGGTCTTGCCTGGGAAAAGTGTCCTTTTTCACATTGGAGAAGGTGTAATTATTTGGGCCCGACCCTACTTGGTATATATACATGAAAAATAGTATTTTGAGGAGGTTGGACATACTTTTGACACAAATTCGACCTAAGGAGGCAGGGATACAATAGGAGCAAGGCGGGGAATTCTTCTATGAGTTTTTCCTTCCTCTTANAATGAAGACTTGGGCAGGCATATTGCGCACTGTCTAGTAAAATAGACATAACTATTTTCTCAGAATTCCATTTTGGCTATATAATATATGGTTGGAAAATTAACTCAAAGATATACAACTTTCATGTTTTATGTTTTTCCAAATTCCAAACGGACATGGGTAAAACATTCTCGGAAAGTTCGTGGCCACGCACTGACCGCGCAAATGGGGCAGAATACTTGTCGATGTGCGCGGCCCAAGCGCGGTTGGAGCGGGCCCACGCACGTCCTGCCCGGAGAAAGTGTCATTTTTCGCATTGGAGAAGGTATAATTGTTTGGGCCCGACCCCACTTGGTATATATACATGGAAAAACGGTATTTTGAAGAGGTTGGACATACTTTTGACACAGATTCGGTCTAAGGAGGCAGAGACAAAATAGGAGCAAGGCGGGAAATTCTTCTACGAGTTTTCTCTTCCTCTTCCTATTTTTCATTGTTGGTTATGACTTGTAGTATTGTATTTTTACATACTATTATGAATAGCTAAGTTGTTATCTAGGATTTTGATGGAACCTATTAAATGATGAAATTCTTGCTATGTTGATATAGATTTGCCAAAGTTTAATCTCTATTTGTTCAATTACGTTCTTGTTGTAGTTAATTGAAAGGATCCTCAATTAGCTGTGCCTATTTAGTATGTATTACTCGGGAGAGAGTGCATATTTAGGTAGTTGTTGAACAACATCACTCCCGACGTATGTGAGGAATCAATAACCAAGGGTTTAAAGGTGGGATTAGGGATAACGAAACCTTGGGTGCGATCTAAGTGAGCTGTAATTAAAGCCAACTAGCGTAACTCGGGAGAGTATGTGTAGTAAATTGTCGTAATTACTCGGGAGAGATTTACGGTAGTAAGAGACTCATGGTCGATAGAGAAGATTAGGAAAAGTTATATGAAACATAGCAGGAAGGGATTCCATCAATAGGGGAAATCATAACTCTAGACCTCCTTAGTTCTGTCTCAAATTTCATCCTTGTTAGTTGATAATTTTACTGCTTTATAATAGTTGTTACCTAATTAGTTAGAAATAAATATTATAATCTCTATAATTATGAAATTGTTTGGACTTGTGTTTCTTAGAAATATTGAACAATTATAGCGAAACCTTAGTTCTCTGTGGGATTCGACTATGAACTTGTAAACCGGATTATAATTGCAACGACCGCTTAGTCCTTTTTATAAGACATTGTTGGGCGTGATCAACTGTCTATCTTCCTTGTTGAACAATCAAATACCGCTACATCCTTTCATCACTTGGGCTGAAAGATCGCCACATTATCCAAAGGCATCATCTTCATAGCCTAAGGACAACATTCCATGGCCTAAGGATCTCAAAGTTGTACATCATCATTCAAAGGTGTCATAGTCCAAAGTCACCATCCTCATGGCCCAAGGACATCATTTTATGGCCTGCGAGTTCCTTATATTCTCTTGATGGCCCAGGACGTCATTGTCTAAGGATGTCATTCTCATCGTCTGAAGAACACTTTCATGGTCCGAATAAAATTTTCATCATGCTTAAACTCTTGCACTCATGGCTAAGATATTATAATTTCTATGTGTGTCCATGTTTGCTATATTCGTTGTGTTTTGAGTTTCACAGGTAGCACAGAAGGTAACCATTCTTCAAACGGGAGCAATTCTCGCTCCCTTATTCGTTTAACTTTCAAATTCCTTTGATATCTCCAAGAAACGACCAACCGATAGTCGAGCATTTTATTTTCTGTAGTCGTTCCCCAATCACATCACCTCACACATACGTAATGATCGATTCAACACTATTGTCACCCATACTTTCCATCTATGATATCAACCGTTCACAACTTTACCAAAGCACACAGTCTTTTTATAATGATTCCATAGGCCTTATTCATCTTTGGATCCAAAACTACACACGACCTGATTTTCTTAAAACCAGGGATATGTAGGAAGCTCACGGTCCAGAGTTCGGCCCCCATATTCTACAACATCTCATTTCAATCAAAATTGAGCACCATCTTTATTTTTTTACTCGACAGTTCTTTCACCATTCTTAGGTAAAGAGGGGCATCTATTGATACTCAATTTTGCCTTTGTGATTCTCCATTTAGCCTTTGTGGTTTGTTATACTTTATAATGTATTTTTTGTGTTTTTAAGTATTTTTTATAGGATATTTCCCTTCATTATTACTCCCTGATTTGTTTAAAATAACAATTTATTACATTATTACTACTTCATAAGCATTTTACCAAACTATTATTATAGAGGTTTCATATAAATAATTTTATCTATATCATAAACATTTTTAAAATTGATTCTAGCATTTTACAACTAATAAATAATTTACTTATTATTTTTTTAGAATTATTTATGAGTGACCAGTTCGGCAAACAATTTATTTATTTTATAATATTTTTATGCATATTTTATGACATTTTATATCATTTCCTACAATCGAATAACATTTCATATTATATATGCATTATTTTCAATAATAGCCTATACATTCACAATAATTATAGTTATTATACTATTTAGGTCAAAATAGTATTTCTATATTTTATAATCATAGTCTACTACTTTAAAGTCTTTAATTTCATAAATAACATTTTTATAATTTTGTATTATTTAATTTTGTAGGTTTGCCCAAATTAGGCCAAAACTCAGATCAAAAGGCCAATACTCTTATGCCCAATGCCCTTGAACCCCAACCTGATGACCCAACCCACTGAACCTATACCAACCTAGCCTTTACCCGCTATACCCGACCCAGTGCCCTTTTAAAATCCCAGCACTTGATCTCAAATTGTCATAACCCAAAAATCCAACGCAAACGTCGTGATGGCACCTAGTCTTAGAGACTAGGTAAGCCGATTACTAACAACGATTAAGCCAATTTAACAATGAAAATTTGAAACATAGTTTAAAATAAATACCTAAACAAAAGTGGAATAAGCCTACACGACAATAATTATAACAACCTCCCAATATTTGGTAATACAGAATCACAAATTCTAGCTGAATACATGGAATGGTTTCAGGAATCAAAATAAAATATTGTTTAAATAATAACCGAAGGTACAATATAAGGAAATGACTCCAAGGGACTGCGACAACCAAGCATCTCTACCTTGAATCCTCGCGATTAACAACTTGACTCCGCCCAAGTCCGATATCTCCAATACCCAGCTCTGTACAAAAATATGCATAAGTATAGTATGAGTACACCATGGTCGGTATCCAGTAAGTATCAAGACTAACCTCGGTGGAGTAGTGAAGAGGTACAGTCAAGACAGTCACTAGACAAAATAACCTATGCTGTATAGAAATATAAAGCTAATAATGGGAAGCAGAAATCAGTAAATGGAAACAAAATCAACATGTGATATAAACAGTAAAGCAATAAGAACACCATGAAAATACTATTGAAACCAAATAAGGAACACAACGGACAACCAATTAATCAAGCCGTCCCAACACAAGATTCACAAAGAAATCACTTCATGATACCTCATTTCATAGTCACAAGTCACGGGTCTTAACCTACCATAATATACTCACGGCAGCTGGTGCCCGCATATCGAATCACAAACGCATGGACAATTCATGTGCCAATATCTCAATATGCCCGACATAATCACATGCCCGCATTCACAATCCGCCCGGCATGGTCACAGGATCGTAATCACAATCCGCCTGGCATGGTCATTGGCTCACAATCACAATTCGCCCGGCATGATCACAAGCTCACAATCATAGTCCGACCGGCATAGTCACATGCTCACAATCACAATCCGCCCGGTATGGTCATAGGCTTAATATAAACATAAAGACGGATAATACAAGAACACATGGGCATGATCAATAAATGTCAACTTTCATACTCTTGAGCTAGTATAAGTGGCATGGTACGGTGTATGCTTGTGCGAGTGTACTACTGTAGCCCCAATCAACAGGTAATATCAAGGACATCGAGTAACTCATCAAACAACAAAACAAGTCACAAAAGGTGTATGACAAACACAAGAAAAAGCACACCATCACACGAAAATCACCAACACAATGTCCCCAAGCCATCACACATTATCCCTGACATTGCCACCCTTATCTCTCTGATAGCCACCCGTATCACTCCGCCCTGACAATATAGTTAGTGACCCTTATCTCCCCGATAGCCACCCGTATCACTCTGTATAATATCCACCCGTATCACTCCGTATAATAGTCACATGTATCACTCATCCCTGACACTAACACAATAGCCATCCTTATCACTCCGTACATTCAACAACGGTGAGAGCCACCCTTATGCCCCGCATTAACAACAACTGTGAAATGCTACCTTTAGACTCCGCATAACAACAACCAAACCACATAACAATTCACTAATGCTAACATCACAACAACACGACGTGTCAACTCATAACACAAGTTCCCGTAGGCCACAACCATCCCAAAGATCCATCAATATTAATATTTTCACAACAAATAGCCCACGGCTCAAACAATGTGGACAAAAATCTCGATAACAACAAAACGAGCGGGAAATTAACTTACAAGGAACAACACCTCCTGTAAACACAACTTTAATTTAAAAAAAATTAATGACTTTCAATAATCTCAATTCCAATTAATTATTTAAGAATAAACTCAATAGTGAAAGTATCTCCATAAAATGGCAAATTCTGTGTTCTAGTGTATGGATTTGGCTAACAATGAAAGAGAGATGACACGAACTAGTACTACGTCTAAATGCATGAGAATAACCCGACAACAAAAGGATATCTTTTACAACAATTTCAATTAAGTTTAACTCAACAATAAAAGAGATCACATAATGATAAAAATGGTAACAACTTCAAATAAAACATATAAGAGCTAACTCAACAAGTAAATAATGTGACATGTAACGACAACTTCAAGTAAAGCATATGTTAGTAGACAGGGAGAATAAAATATAGAAAATGTGCTAACAATTCTAAATAAATACATGAAAATAATCCTAAGAGTCTAAACCGGTCAATTTTCACAAATAAGCCCGAGTACGTACTCGTCACCTCGCGTACACGGCTTTCACATAACACAATTAACACAAACGACTCAAATCCTAAAGGTTAATTCCCTCACACAAAGTCAGAAAAGATACAAAAGTTTTAGTTAGATACTGACCCCATTAAAAGACGAGAAGAACCTCGCAAAAATCACCTCAATCGGAGCTCTAGAACTCAAGATATGCTCAAAATACCAAAGAACGCGGTCTGATTTTTTTTATACACATGGATTTTAAACTTTGCGACAAAAAATCCGCACCTGCACATTTCTAGTTGTCATTTTTGCTTTTATGGACCATTTGTCGCACCTGCAGTGTCGCAGATGCGGGCCCAACTTCGCATCTGCGAAACACCAGCTCTCTTCTCCGACATTAAAATGAGCATAACTCCCCCATACGATGTCCAAATTCTATGATTCTTTTTGCTATGACTCCGTAATTACAATACAGATCTAATGCTTCAATAAAAACAGAAATCGGAGCTCATTTTATTAATGAGATACCATTTATGCTTGAAGAAACGAAGTCGAAACATAAAAAACGAGTGCAACACAACCAAACCTATTCGAAACTCACTTCATCCCCTCGGGACCCCGTCCAAACATACCGATAAGTCCAAAAACATAACAAGGACCTGATCGAGGCCTCAAATCACATCAATAAACTTCAAAACTACGAACCGCATCTCAAATCTAACTTTATGAACTTTCAACTTCTACAACTCGCGCTAAATCATATTAAATCAACTCGGAATGAAATCAAATTTTGCATGCAAGTTCGATATAACACAACAGAGATATACTAACTCCCGGAATCGAAATCCAGACCCGGTATCAACAAAGTCAACTCATGGTCAAACCTTCCAAACTTCAACTTCCCAATTTTTGCCAAAATGCATCAAATCAACCTACGGACCTTCAAACCCAAATACGAACACACACCTAAGTCTAAAATCACCACAAAACTATTAGAATCATCAAAACACCATTCTGGAGTCGTCTTCACAAAAGTCAAACTTCGGTCAACTCTTTTCACTTAAACTTCTAAAACAAGAATTGTTTTTCAAATCAATCCCGAATCATCCGAAAAACTGAACTCGACCACACACACAAGTCATCATACATAACACGAATCTACTTGATACCTTAAGCCATCGAATAAGAAACTAATTCTCAAAATGACCGGTCAGGTCGTTACACAAATGATCAATCGCTCACAGCCTTTCCCCCTCCTTTATTTCACCCGAACCCCCAAACCCTAATCTCATTATCACACCCACAGACGCCCTCAAAATCTCTCTTCTATGTCAAAGCTAAACCCTAGCCGACCTCTAAGATTTTCCTTCGCCCTTTCCTTATACGCGTTCATATGCAGATTCACCTTCCTTATTTGTTCTTACTTACTCAGTTATGGTAATTTTTGTTACCAATCCATCTATGGAAAGAACGGTTCTCCTAAATTGGGTAGATACTTTGAACTTATGGATTTGGGTATGATCTTGGATTTCTACATCTGGGAAGAGAGAATATCTTCCCATTCTGGCATAACTTCGTTGATTTCTTCGTGATTAGGGTTTGTGTGCTATTTTCCCTAAATCCGAATGTGGCTAGGTTTGTATCGTTTTGATTCCTTCCTTATTTTTTCACCTGATACTTGTGCTATATAAACTCCTCCACTTTCCCCTTAAAGGCAAACTTAGGTCTCTCATCTCTCATTTACTCTTGTTGCTCTATGTTCTTGGTTCAACTGTTGTTTAGTTGATTTGTGGCTGGCTGAAAGCCAAGCCAATGGGCTATTAATTTTTAAACTTCCCGGCATAAGCACTTCTCGAGATTCCTAGAGGTCCTCGTAAACTCTTATTAGCTTGTATTCAAGGTTATGTGAACACCATTTGGGACTCTTTTCAATTTCTACTACCTGTTCTTGTTACCATCTTGACGAGTTTGTTCTTTTAGCATCTATTTCACTCTTGCCTATTTAATTGTGAAATCTAATGTGAATGGCTTTTGAAATTGTGTTCTTGTCTTAATTTTCATAGTCAAGCATGCTCATAGGAAATCTTTGCTACTGTCTCACCTCATGAAGTTCAACTTCTGATGTTTCTGTTAAAATCATGTTTATGCTCGATGTCTGTTTGTATAATTAGAATCAACTAATTGATTGAGTAAGGATATTGTTTGAATTTGGTGTTTATCCTATCACTCTTTGGTAAATGTTCTACTATTAAACTTAGAAGATGACTAAAATTGGTTAGGATTGATAGAGTATGAACTATATATTCATGTTACTTGCTATTTAATAAGAGACCTCACATGTGTTCTTTTCCCATGATAAGTCAGACCCTAAGTTTGCCAAAAATCCTGCTCCTACTATTCTTAATCATTAATGAGGCTTGAAATTTGATGATATTCATTTATGTGTTGTTCATGCCTCAATTTTGTGGTATCTATAGTTTCTTAAGAACTGCCTCTTGCTTGTTGATAATGAACTTGCCTGTATACCTTTAGCCACTTGTATGGTGCACATTTTGTCCATTAGGACCTGATTTTTCTTGTTTAAATTAGTGACATGCATGATAGGGTATAATACACATTACCTAGCTTACTACTTGTGCTATTTGTTTTGAAATCCTTTTCCTTTCATTTTTGTTTGAATGATTAATTGTTAAAATACACATTAGCATGTGCATTCAAAGGTCTCTCTCTAAGGGTGTATGTTTTAGCTTGCTTGGTCCTCTAAATTGGCCATGAGCATGGTTTGGGTGAGTTTTGCCTTTGAGATTAGTTGATTATCACACTCAACATGAATTCTCATTGCTTCTGAGTTGTAGGTGCAACTTATGGGCCTCGTCCATTTCCTTGGAAATTCTGAAGGCCCAGACACACTTGTTTTCACACTGTATTTTTTTACTATGTCACTGGGCTATGGCCAATGTATTTTTATCTCTTTCTATAAGGCCTGTAATAATGACTCTCGTAAAAATAGTAACGGGGGTTGTTGATGTTGGGGTCGGGTATTCTTTCTCATAGAAAGAATGCCTATAGGATTTTTACTTATTTTAGGGGTAGAAAACACACCTGTAGGTTTTTAAATTCCTATGTTCTACTTGCCAATAGTAAACATGCATATAGGTACGAGTTAGTTTAGGAAGTTGTCCGAAATACCACCGCGTTTAGAAATCATGCTCATAGGACAATTTGTTATACCAGTCTAACATCTGATTTAATTTTTCCACCCTTTAAAGCCAATTTTAATTAGTATAGTCCTTGCACCTATATACGAGTCTATACTGGAGGTCAATGTGATCCCCTATACATGCTAATTGTATTCTTTGAAGTCCTATGTGTTTCACTTGTTTGGCGATTTATTTTAATTTTTGAGCAACCTTAGGACAACTCTAGAATCACCCATACAGTGGTCCAACACCTCCTGGACTATAGATATGGGACGGGTAGACACCCATAGGGTACGATTTAGAATTGAATTAGTACACTTTAGGTAAACAACTTAAAGATAGTAATCGAGTAGCTGGAGATGATAGTCTGTGCTGGATCGATAATATGACCAACAATTTCACCTAAGATTGTGAAGTATTATTTATGTTTCACGGGGTGATCCCTTAGGCTTAAAAATTTAGGACCCCCCAATGTGTCTAATTGTTCATGTATGTTCTATCCCAGCTTAATACTATTTAGAATTTTCTTAAGTAGTTCTAAAGATGAACATCTTTGAAATCACAAGCTTTGTCAATTAATATTAGTTAATTAATGAGTCATTTTCTTATTCGATTCCCAATTACATCTTTGTATTATTTTTGTACCGCTTCTCTAAAATATCCTAAATTAGTTGATTACTAGTAGTTGAACTATATTCGTTCGTTTGCTCTACTTATAATTTAGTAGCCTATTTAGTCGCTTATTCATTTATCTTAGTAATGAATCAATTCGTATGTTCACTTAGGATAACTTATTTAGCAACTTAATATTCCCACTAATCTTAAAATTCGGCCTTAAACACTTGTGGACCTCGAAGAATGCCATATACCTTATTTTTGAGGTACTTTGAGCCTTTGCCCGATCTTTGGCAATGATGGCTAGTTAAAACAGAGTTATTCGCAAATATATTTCCTAACACACCTTAAAACTATTAGGTGGAGAATCTTCTCTTTTAATATCCTTTAAAAGAGATGTCACATATTAAAACCGCTTTCTCGAGAAACGGGGTGCGACACCTGACGATCGTGTCCTCGCCAGTCGTGAGAGAATAAGAAATCAAAGATTCAAACTTAGGGGCAAACAATCTCACACGATAGATAATGAAAGAAATTGAAGTTTCCTAACAGCCCTGAAGTCTCTCGAAGATAGGTACAGACGTTATCGTACCGACTCGCAAGATTCTACTTGACTTGCTCATGACTCGTGAGACTAAAGCAACCTAGTGCTATGATCCCAACTTGTCATGATCCAAAAATCCCACCAGATCCGTGACGACACCTAACACCGCTTGTTAGGAAAGACATCAATCAATAAGCCGAAACAAACTTAATTAACAATATTAAATTGTCTCAATAAAGGAATGATCATAAGTAACTGAAGACAATAACAACAATACAATTAAAAACCATCCCACGACCTGGTATTACTGAGTACATAAGCGCTACATAATTAAATACAGAGTCCGATCCCATAATATAGAAGTGTCATAAATATAGAGTAGTAAAAACATAAACTAAGAGAATAGGGTGTAACAATATGGTCGGTCATTTTGAGTATTTTAACCTCGTTCCCCTTTTTATTGCCTCCTCTATGTTATATTGTGGTTATGTGACTTTCCGGGATGGTTGGTTTGGTTTCGGGTGAGTTTCGGAGTGAAATGACACACTTAGTCCCAAAGTTGGAAGCTTAACTTGAAGGGTTGACATGTCACGACCCAAACTCAACATGTCGTGATCTTGCCTATTACAGAACTAGGCAAGCCGAAAATCACAAATCACTAAGCATTTTTAAAATTGAAAATATTAAGAGACAAGTTTAACAACAAAATCCTCAAAAATAACCGATAAGAAATACTGCAACTAAATACAAAATCCCCCAAAATTCGGGTGTCACTGAGTACATGAGCTACTAAATATTAACATAGTCAAAACTTCTAATACAACTGTCTGGAAAGGTAGAACAATACTAATTACTAAATAAACTGGAAAGAAGGAAAGTCGAGGTCTGCAAACGCCAAAGCAGCTACCTCAAAAGTCTCCAAGCAGGAAACACTCCAAGTCTAGCAACCACCATGCCTAGAAGTACCTAGATCTGCATACGAAGTGCAGAGTGTAGTATGAGTACAACCGACCCAACGTACTCAATAAGTAATATGACTAACCATGGGCTGAAAGCAGTGACGAGCTCAAATAGGTACAGTCCAAATCTAGAAAATAACAGTACCGATATGACAGGAAAATGACAGTAATAGCTCAAAGAAAATCTCATAATCGGTTGTACACAGTGCGGAAAAGTAGACAATGCTTTCAAGTTCAATAGTTTGGGCTCAAACTGGTAAAATATGTCAAGTACAACCAACGTGATGAATATTACATTGCTATGTCTACATGTCAGATATGCATGTCACTTGTAATGCAACACAATGATAAACTCAAACACTCATGCTCTCGGATTATTCATTCTCACTCAGCACGCTCAATCACTCAGCACTCCCAATTACTCGACACTCACACTCAGCACTCAACGGTACATGCGCTCACTGCTGGTATGTCAGACTCCGGGGGGTGGGGCGGATCTTGCCCAAGCGCTAATATAAGCCAAAATGACATGTTGCGGTGTGTAGCCCGATCCCATCATAATTAATAAAGATTTCTGCGGGGTGCAACCCGATCCCATCATAATAATAAAGCATGCTTCAGGTTGCAACCCGATCCCATAATCATCACTCACAATCAGGCCCTCGGCCTCACTCAGTCATCATTCTATCCAGTCACTCGGGCTCACAAATATCATGTCAATCAACCCAAACAATGATACATGATGCAACAATAAATGGCAACAGAGAATGAGATATGATATGCAATGATGAATGTGATTGAGTACATAATTGCAATTTAATCCAATAACTCAACAACATAAATGACCCCAGCGGATCCTAACAGATTAAACATATAGACTAAACATGTGTTGTAACATGGATCACTGCTCAAATTCTCTAACATGTGGAGATTACATGAATAACAACAAGATTGGGTAACTACACAGTTCCATGGTAACTGCACGCCCACACACCCGTCACCTAGCATGTGAGTCACCTCAACACCAACAACATAACACGTAGTTTGGGGATTTATACCCTCACTATCAAGTTTAGAAGTGTTATTTACCTCAAACCGCGAAAATCCCTACTCCAACAAGCCCTTGCCTCACGAATCGGCCTCTGGATGACTCGAATCTAACCACAAACCACTTAATACAATAAACACAAGTCGTAGGAATCAATTTCATACAGTAAAACTAAGTTCTTTAACCAAAAGTCAAAAACGTCAACCAAAAAGTCAACTCCGGGCTCATGTGTCGGAATCCAACAAAATTTACAAAATCCAAACACCCATTCAATAATGAGTCCTACCATACCAAAATTACCCAATTCTGACCTCAATTCGTCACTCAAATTCCCAAATTCTACTCTTCAATACATGGGTAAAAAATCCTCAAATTCACCTCAAAAACATCAAATCTACGTGGGAAAATCAATAGGTATTCAATAATTAGATAAAAACGACAAAAAGTTGATTTCCTATTTAAATCTAGTGAAAATCCCTTCAAAAACCGCTTAAATCCGACTCCCAAAGTCCAAAAATGAGAAAATCTTCAAACCCTCGATTTTTATGCATTATGTATGGAATCTCACACCTACGAGCCAAAAATCCGCTTCTGCGGTCAAAGTTCCGCATATGGGGGACTCACTTAAGTCCCCGACAAGTCGCATATGCGGTCCCCTCCTCGCACCTGCGGGATCGCTTTTGCACAAACCCTTCTCCTCTTGCGGGCCTGCCCTTCAAGCCCATCTTCCGCTTCTGCGACCTCGTAGGTGCAAAAATCTCCCTCGCGCCTGCACTCCTAGACCTCCTCCCCAAAACTCGCTCTTGCAACTTATCACCCGCACCTGTGTGAAAGCACCTGTTACACCCCATATTTTCGTACGTGGAAGTATGCCATATGTAAACTAAGATAAGCTCGGAAATGAGATGTTACATCTCACATTTTTGTACGTTGAAATTTCGTCGTAAGCTAATCGACATAAGTTCTGGAATGAGATTATTTTGAGATTATAAGCATTATGCTATTTCAAACAAGTGATGAGTAAATTCGTGAAGGTGAGAGGGTAAGAAAATTGAAGAAAATGAATTTTGTCAAAGTTTGACATGGTGGGACAAAATACGGCCCGAGCTAAAATACCCGGTATTTATGGACTAATGTCGTACAAGGTACCACGTGACCATGATAGTAAGGTGTATAAAGTGTGTTAAAAATAAGTAGTATTTTAAGTAAGTTGAGATAATTCTTAATTATTTGGGGTATTGGTTTATGGGAAATTAACAAGTTATTAAGAAATTGGTGGATAACTTATTAAAATCTTTTGGATAACCTTGAACTCCAACGTGGTAGAAAGATTTGGACAATTAAGTGACTCTTTAACTCTTATTACAAGGTGGCATTTTAAGAGAGTTTTTGTGGTTAAGTCACCACATAAGTGGGGCCTACACCCACCACAATTTAAAAGCCTATCTAAATTATTCAAGGAAATGTTGATGACAACGTGAGTTACCTCTCAAAAGAGACTTCTCAAATTCAAAGAGAGACATCGTGTGAATTTGAATGACAACGCGAGTTACGTCAAAAATTCATACGAGTTGTATCTTAGCAACATGAGATTTTGCAATTTAGGGAGTACGGTGCAATCTTTCTCAAAAATATCGTATAGATTCTCCCCTGCTTTGATCCGCCGTTACATGTTTTGTCGTGTTTGACGGGTGTTGGAAGGATCATCAAGAGAATCGGCTCAGTTATGTTAAGGTTATCCCTTTTTTTTTTGGTATGATCCATATGATACAAACGAAACGAGCAAATGCACAACTTCCATAAATGACTCTATTCATAGAAATGCAAGAGATGCTTATGTTCTTGGTTCCCTATGTGTCCTATTATTCTATAATCTGTTCATGGGTCTCAGAAAATACGTAAGTTGATAAAGTTTATTTCATGATATTACTCAAAGGCATAATGGTCTTATGACATTCCGAGAGACTTTATTGATGTACTTCTCATGCATTGCATTCATTTATACATGTACATTGACCAATGATCAGATCATATACGCGTATATATGTATATATATGTATATGAGATATTGGAAAAGGTTACGGTGTTATATACGCACCACCACCTGATCAGCTGGTATACGTTGATGATTTTACCCACAGTGGCCGAGATGATGTGATGGGATTCCCTCAGAGGCTTGATAATGTTATGAACACATGTACCTATGCACGACATGCCATTTATACGCATATGCATGACACCGAGTATTTCATGATTTACAAAGTTATTCAGACTTACATGTCGAGTCTTTTACTCCATGTTTCTCTCGTGTCTATTATTTCCTTATTTTTTTTCCGTACATACTCCGTACTTTATTTGTACTGATGTCCCTTTTTCCCGGGGACGCTGCGTTTCATGCCCGCAGGTCCTGATAGACAGGTCGAGAGTCCTCCAAGTAGGCTATAAGCTCAGTGTAAGATGTTGGTGCGTTCCGTTTGCCCGGAGTTGCTTGTTTGGTCAGTATGATTTAGATGTGTATTATTTGGTATGGCGGGGCCCTGTCCCGACCTTTATGATAAGTATGTACTCTTAGAGGTTTGTAGAAAGATGTCATGTATACAGATACTTGTATGGCCTTGTCGGCCTATATTTTAAGTATATAATGGATCACATTAGCCTTATAGGCCCGTATGTCATAAATATTAGTTTCTATATCAGGTTGGGTTGTTCTCTATCGGATATTCCCTCATGTTTACTCTGGTTATCTGATGACACCCCTTCTGGCCCACTTACCTATGATGATGTAATAAGAAAGATACGTTACGTGGTACTCGGTTGAGTAATGTCACGACCCTAAATCTAAACCAGTCGTGATGGCACCGATCATGGAACTAGGCCAGCCAAATACACACTCAGTTCGTAAATAATCTTTCATTTATATCATTACTAAACTGATAACCCATAAAGGTTTCGTTTAAACATTTTAAAATAGATAAAGCTACACCGAATATTAAATGCAATCCCGAGATCCCGGAGTCATTGGTCATGAGCATCTACAGAAAATATACAGCTCTGGAAAATAAACTCTATAATAGAAAGCAAGAGAGAGATCAGGACTGCGGACACGTGCAACTACCTCACAAAATCTCTGAGAAGTCTCTGGTATAGATACACAGCTCACTCTGCCCTAGCACCTAGATCTGCACACAAGGTGCAGGGAGCAATGTGAGTACGCCAACTCAGTAGTAATGAAAATAAATCAAGCCTGAGCAGTAAGAAACACATAAAGTCAAATCATCATTTCACAATAAGCACAGTCTTTCTTTCCAACAGTGTATACGTTAAATCATCACGCTTAAAAGCCGATTTCAGTAAAATTCATTTGGGAATATACTTGCCAACAATTTCAACATAACTTTCAAGAAGTTTAGTGTAAAAATGATAAAAATCATAAAAAGCCTCTCGGGCAAAACATATTTCTTAAGTTCAGAGTGATGGTAAAATCATAAGTAGCCCCTCAGGCGAAACATGTATCAGAAACAACCCCTCGGGCGTAACATCACTCAAAATCAGCCCCTCCGGCATACCTCACAGTCACTCATAATCAGCCCCTAGGGAAACCTCATAATCACTCATACCTCCCAATCACTTGTCACTCGGCACTCGCACTCAGTAGGTACCTGCGCTCACTGGGGATGTGTACAGACTCCGGAAGGATCCTTCAGCGCAAATGCTAATATCAAGCAACCTCGTGGCATCTCATATCCTCACAATCAGTCCCTCGACCTCACTCAGTCAGAAACTCTCAGCAAGCCACTCAGGCTATCAGTAAAACGGGATACTCGACCCAAAATATAATTTTATAACTCAAAATAGTGTAAATAAGGCTGAGTTTCGAGAACAGTTAAAATAATATGACTGAGTATAAATCATAAGTCAAAAAAGTGAGGAAATAGCAGTAAAAGCCCCCAAGGGGTCTAAACAAGTCGGCGCAAGGCCCCAAACATGGCTTACAACCCAAATATAGCAATAGTTTTAGAACACAATTTAACATATGATTTAGAGTAAATACGCAACTCAATAGTTGCCGCGGAAAGGACCAAGTCCAAATCCAAAAGAATCCGTGCACGCCACACACTCGTCATCCGGCATGTGCGCCACTCCAAAAATAGTGAGAAAATACGAAGTCCGGGGTTTCATACCCTCAGGACAAGATTTATAGTCATTACTTACCTAAAACAGGCCCAAATACTAATCCGTGATGCTCTTGCCTCTCGAATCGGCTCCCGATTGCTCTGAATCTAACCAAAACCATATTAATATCATCAATATACGCTAAAGGAACAAAGCCCACTCGAAAATTATCAATTTTAACCAAAATTCCGGAAATTGGCCAAACCCGGCCCCCTGGCCCACATCTTGGAATTCTATGAAAAATCGCATCACAAGAATCCTCATCCTTTTCGAGTTTATACATACTAAGAACATCAAAATCTGACAACAATAGCCCCTTCAATTACTTAATTAAAGTCCCAAATTTCTCATGCCCTACGTCCCCAATTTTGGGTTTAAATCCAACTAACCTCAGGTTTAATTACTTAGAAAATAACATAAAATCGAGTTATGAAGTCAAAAATCTTACCTCCAAGTATTTCCCCTTTGATTCCCTCTTTATTCTCTCTCAAAAGCTCCAATTCCGTCCAACACTGGTGAGAAGTGGGCTCAAACTCGCGGATGTGGCTTTTTAAAGCACACTTCCCATGCCCCTCGTTTAACCCTACGCGATCGCGGAATAGCCCACGCGATCGTGAAGCTTTGCCTTCCCAACTCATGCGATCGTGGCCCTTCCCATGCAACCGCATAGCACAAATCCTTCCACTCCTCACCATCTCACTCTCCTCTACGCGAACGCAAACAAGGCCACGCGTTCGTGAAGAGCCAAGGCTCCCCTCTCACGCGATCGCATAGAACAACTTACCCAGCCCCCTCTACTAAGCCTGCACGATCGCGGGAATCCTAACGTGATCACATAGGAGAAAACCAGAACCAAAACACCAGAAAAATCTGCCATCACTCAAGACCAAAAATTGATCCGTTAACCATCCGAAACTCACCTGAGGCCCTCGGGACCTCAACCAATCATACCAAAACATCCCATAACCTTATTCAAACTTAGTCGAGCCTTCGAAACACCAAAAACAACGCAAAAATATCAAATTCACCTCGGATTCAAGCCTATGAACTTTGAAACTTCTAAATTTCACCAAAGATGCCGAAACTATCCAAAACACTTCTGATTGACCTGAAAATTTGCACACATACCTAAAATGACCCTACGAACCTGCTCCAACTTCCGGAATTCTATTCCGACCCCTATAACCTATTTTCCACTGCCGACCGGAAATCGCCAAAAACTAACTTTCGCCAATTCCAGCCTAATTCTACACCGGACATCAAAACCACATTACGAACACACTCCTAAGTCCCAAATCACCTAACAAAGCTATCTGAACCATAAAACCTACATTCCGAGGTCGTTTACTGATAAGTTAACTCCCAGTTGACTTTTCCAACTATTAAGCCAATTTAAGAGACTAAGTGTCTCATTTCTCTCCAAAAATCGCTCTGAACCCGAGCCAACCAATCTAACATAACGTAATGAAGCTGAATCGCATATAATGAAGCAGAAATGGGGGAAGCAGGGCTATTACTCTCGGAACGACCGACCGGGTCATTACATCCTCCCCCACTTAAACATACGTTCGTCCTCGAATGTGCCAAGAGTTGTTCTCCAACACCATCAAAATTTCCGCGTAATATCACCATGCACATACCCGGGGGTGATCCCATGTCACCCTATCCCATATAGGTCCAATAGTAACACAATTGAAATTTCGAAATCCAACCTGACCCATAAACCTTAGAACCAAGTTCCCACTTCTAAAATAATTTACAAGATCAAAATTCCAGCTCTATAAACTGAATAAGTCTGAACATGTATGAATCAAGACATATACTAAGCCCAGATGTAATCACATAATATATCGCATGACTCAAACACTCATAGCGATAACTCCTAATCACAATAGCTACTCAAAACAACCCAATACTGGTAAATAACCTCTTATCAAGCAAAACCTCACTTTAACACTCTCATAAGGTGCCAATGGTGAAAGAAACACGTAGAAAATAGCAACCATTCATCCGATCAGTCAGACATAAAACTCCCCTTTCCCAAATAGGAATTATAGCAGATTTCTAAGTCGACTCCCGATATTTATCCTTCCAACTATGTTCTAGACAATTCTGACAGTATTCATTCTAGGTCCAATTGTCACACCCCAAACCTGGGGGCGAGACCGGCACCTGGTGCCTCACCTGTCCTTGCATACCAACTTGCAACTAAGAGACTCTGAACATATGATGTCCTACTTTGGCCATGGGCCACATTGCAAGACAAATACGGATGCTGACTAACTATCAATATAAAACTGGGCTGACAAGATCGTCATAATTATTACAGCTGACAAACCAATAAAATATACATACAAGGCATGCAAGCCCAACATAATGCACTAAATGACAGGATATGGCTACAAGCCTCTACTGATGGATATGCTGTGATCGGAACAGCTCCCCGACCTACTCATAATGTGTGTGTGTGTGTGTATATATACATATATATATATATATATATACATATATATATATATATATACATATATATATATATATATATGTATATATAAGATGTACATAAGGCTCTAGACCCGGCAACTCCGAAAGGCATGGAGCTTACCGATCAAGCTGAACTAGGGCAACACTTAATGAGGAGGCCTACCTATCTGTCTGTCTGAACCTGCACGCATGAAATGCAGCGCCCCCAGAAAAGGGATGTCAGTACAAAATAATGTACCGAATATGTAAGGAAATATATTGAAAGCTGAAGCTGAACTGATAATATAATAACTGCAAATAGCTGGAAGTCAAAGATAATTTGAAGATATGCTTACCTGCTGATACTAATCCAACTCTCTAAATATAGTAGGTAAAATAGCTGTCCGGCCCGATAAGGCTCGGTATATATATATATATATATAACTGCTCTGTCGTAGTAGGCTCGCTCATAGGCTCGACCATACTAGGCTCTGTATCTCGACCAACTAGGCTCGCTCATAGGCGCTCGGCCACAGTAGGCTCGGTATATAACTTACCATCTGATTGGAGGTTGCCCAATAGGGGCCTGCCCATCGATTATAGCTCGATGGTAATGAAAATACTTTAATACTGTATATATAGACTCTCTTCTCTCTTGACTGGAAGAAGGAAATACTCAATTGAATATGAGTCGCGATGAGGAGAATATTGTAACTTACAAAACTAGAAAAATATACGTAAATTCCGGGATATGAATTTTTCTTTATGCCTCGTTATCAAACTCGTGTAATTACGAGATCATGCAAAATGAAGAAAGTTCTTAGCCTTAACATACCTGGAGTAGAAAACAATCCGCATAATATTGGAAATGGTTGCACCGTACTCCTTTAGAAATGCAAAATTTAATATTGATATGATCCTAAAATTCTCGCAAGAATTTCGTTGAAACCTATGAATTGTAGTGTTGTTGTGATTAAAAGCTAATGTTCTGGTTTTGTATACAAGACATGAAAAAGTGAAGCTTGTTGAAGAAATTTTACATGAATTTGCACGTTCTGCCTTTTTGAAGAATCTCTTAAACATTTATTCAATCCTAAGTGCTAATAGTAGGGAATGAATAATGCTTTGATCTTTGTCTTTTATATTCAAGACATGGTTATAAAAGTGTCTAAGTCTAGGTTAGCCACCTAGAGACATATGAACGTTAGTCATTGCTTATAATGTGGCTAGTTGCGATGTTTCTTTTTTTGGGTAATTATTAATCTTTATCCACTTATTAGTTAATTGGGTAGTGCCTGTTACCCGGTAATTAATCAATCACCCGTATAATTATGAATTATTTCCACTTACTTAAAATGTTATTCACTTTTCACATACCTTACTATCATGGCCATGTGGTACCTTGTATGGAACTGGTCTATAAATACGGGGTATTATAACTTGGATCATATTTTATCCCAAATTGTCAAATTTCGATGAAACTCATTTTCTTCTATTTGCTTACCTTCTCTCCTTCACGAATTTACTCATCACGTGTTTGAAATAGCATAATGCTTATAATCCCAAAATAATCTCAAAATAATCTCATTCCCGAACTTATGTCGATTAACTTACTTCGAAACTACGAAAATACGGTATGTACCATCTCATTCCCGATTTTTTCATCAATTCACTTATGGCATCCCAATGTGATTCACCTTACATGGGTATTTTCCATTATCAGGGCAGCATTTCATTTCTTTCTAAATGTTATTAATCTTAGACTCCTTTGAGTTCATTCAGGCCATACTGAACTTTCTATAACTTAGAGAAACCATTAGCTCTCTTGTTCTCATAGTCTTAATCTTGATGACTTATATATTCTCGTCACCTTCTCATTTCCCCTTTCTTATGCTTACTCCTGCCTTCCTAGAACTCTGTCACTTTACTATACTTTATCTCGGGACTTACACATATCTATTTATACTACTCGCAACCTTCCTTCAACTTGTTTGCACCATAGATTTCCTTGTGCTATTCCGGAACAGTAAGCGAGATATCACGTCGTCTCTATCTCTTCTTTATTCTCTTAAATAGAGCTCTTGGTACCTGAAAACCATAGGCTATAAGATATGCCACTGAAGATGCCGCTATCATTCCTGGATATTGAATCCCCGCGCTTCTAGCCTTCTATCCGAAGTATGGACTATTCACAACCTTCTGCATTTGAGTATCTCGTACGTTGTTCATCTTTACCTTACTTACATTAAAGTCTCGCATCACATCTTCTATCTCCTTCATGACCTTACTTGCACTTTTTTTTTACATGGTTCGTTGTGAGCTTTTTACTGACTTCTTATGAGGCTGGTATTTTTCTAACTGGACCTCTGATATTAGGAGTGACTCTGCAGTGTTCTCAATCACTACGTCCATAATTTTCTGGGTTCAATAATCAACCTCATGATTTACTTAGTTGATGTAACTCTTTAGTTTCTTCTTTCCTCTGATCAACCTTTATGTAGGCTTAATCTATCTTCTGATCTGCGGCTCATGATGTTAGTTATTAATTTTAGCCTTTCATGGCGCTATGGAATATCCATGATACAATCCTTTAGCAATTCATTCCTTTGTTTAGGACCCGGGCTCAATTCTTCCTTTTAACTTATACCGGAACCTTCTATGACTGTATGATTGTCAACATACATGCTGCATGGATAATACTCTAAATCCTTAAGTGCGTTCATAACGTAACCAACTCTAGATCATCGATCGAATAATTACTTTCTTTCCACCTTAGCTTTCTTTAAACGTAAGCTATCACTTTTCCTGGTCTTTCTGCCCTCCTTGTTGCGTCCATAATTAGCTTATCTTAGTGCCCACGCATATTGAAATTCCATACAACTCATATGATCTTGAATATCACTTCTGATTTTACTCCCTGTTCATTAGCCCCGGTAGGTGCTATTTTCTTATGTAGTCCATACAATGTTGTTGTGAGACTGTTGTTATAAGACCATTCCCTCCTTAGGTCACTGAGCTTAGATTGAAGCCTTCTTCCTTACTTTCTCATCTAGTCTTTCATTATAGTATTTGGGGAGGATCCTCTAACTCTTCTAAGGCTGCGAGCTTATCACCTCGTATGCATGACGGAATTTTCGATGTTCTTCCTTACCTATAATTACCCGTAGTTACTTATCTCCACGCCCTTGTGCTTGTAGGGTTACTCCTAAACTAATATTTTGACTGTCTTCATAGTGGCACTTTCTTTTATCCCCGTAACACTCTTATGGTACCTTTAACTACCTCGACATTTATTTGAATATACCTCAAGTGTTATAATGACATTACTGCGAGGCTGAATCCTCCATGTTGGGGGTTTACTACATTTATCTTGCATGATCTGCTGACTTGTCTGTAACTTCTTGTCTAGTCATGACTAGGCTCGTCCTGAATCAACTACTAACTACTCTTCGGCCCATTCTCATATCCATATTACGCGTAATCTCTCTTGGGTTATTTCCTTTGCCTAACTTATGTCTTGCACTGGCTCCTTATTTATGAATGACATTCCGGGCAGGAACCCGTACTTCCTTTTTCTGGCGTCTTGCTTACATAATGTTCTGAAGTCATAGCATATCTGTAGGATTCAGATAAGTGCAATCTCATTCCTTTCTCATTTTTATCACACTCTTCCTTTACCATTCCATAGTTACTAGAACAACTTAATTCTTTCTTAATCTCACATTACTCCATATTCCCCCTTTAGGAGAGTATTAAGATTTAGTGCTATGATGATCTACATATAGATGTTTTACCTTTTCATTTCTGGTGTCTTTTCACATCGTCGATGACCCTTACTCGCCTTGCGATAATCCTTCTGTATCAAGAATAACAAAATTCTTTACTCACGAGGGTGACACTTAATGTAACTAGTACATACAGTCCCTTAAGCTTAACTTTGCTCACATTTCTTGCTTTAGGGAAGCATTTTCCTGAATGACCATTTTCTGAATTTCTCATGAATCTTCTTCTGTTTTCCATTCTACTATCGCCGGAACGAAATCTGAATTTTTTTTATGATACCGACTATTATCAAATCACTCAGTCCCTAATTCATGTTTAGTTTATCTTGTTCACCAATCCATACTGGTTTCTATTACTTTGGGGTCTAACTTTTCCTTTTTTTAATCACGTTAGTGTCACGAACTATTTCTCAAAATGAGGATATGACTGTATGGCCTATACTCTTTTGTTGTCTCCAGGTCTGACACCTCTCATTTTTTCCTTCCCTCGATTATCGACTATGTAATACTGTCATTTCATTTTATTTTTCCATCGTTGTCATCCATGTATCACATCTTACTCATAATTCTTCCTTATCTCTCTTCTAATTACTCTGCTAATATTTCTGCATATCCATTTCTTGTGAAAATTTCAACAAAATATTCTTTTGCTTTTAGCTCCCCTTGCTTCATTCATTGGCTCCTCGGGTTTCTCAACGTCCTCGCTCTAGTAAGGACGAGAGTCACACTAAGGTAATATTTATCCCTTTCAGGATTTTAGTTCCTATCTTCGTAGTACTCATATCTAGCTGTACTATTTTAGAGTGAACCATCTGGGTGTCTCACAGGGAGATCTATTAGCACATTTGCAATATCATTCGGCAATGTTAACTAACGCAAATAATTCATCCACCATTTTGGGCCACTCTTACCTCAGTCGGATCGTGATATTATGTCCTTCTCTTAAACCATATTTGTTAGCTCCCATAGAGCATAACTTAGATCGGTGTGGCCAATTGTACATACCTCTGTTACTGTTGGAGGTAACTCAAAATGCTTATATCTCTCTTAGCTGGGTACCTCGTACCCTCTATCACCTTGCTTCCTTTACTTGTTGAAACTTGTATTTATCTTCTGAATCTCTCATTGTCTTTCACCATAAAGGTGGATAGATATTCTTGCCTTAAGGCACCTTATCAAGAGGCTTACACATCTTAGTACACATATGATCTACTGAAGACCTTACATTTTTTCATCATAAGCATCATGAAAATTCGAGTTCCTCTGACTCAACTCTTCCATATCCGCATTCAATCTCTTACCAACTGGAGTTATCGTCATATTACCGATAAAATAAAAACTAGGAGTTTTGAATTCTTATAAATGATCTCTACCACACGATCTAGAGTAAGAACAAAGAGTGACAGTCCTAAATGTCCTATAGCCTCCTGCTTATAAGTGTGGTGCACGACACACCCATAAACAAGACTCTACTAGACACGATTTGTAGACTCCCTAGGATAGAACTGCTCTGATACCACTTTTGTCACGCCCCAAACCTGGGGGAGAGACCGACACCTGGTGCATCACCTGTCATTGCATACCAACTTGCAACTAAGAGACTCTGAACATATGATGTCCTACTTTGGCCATGGGCCACATTGCAAGACAAATGCGGATGCTGACTAACTATCAATATAAAACTGGGCCGACAAGGCCGTCATAATTATTACAGCTGACAAACCAATCAAATATACATACAAGGCCTGCAAGCCCAACATAATGCACTAACTGACAGGATAAGTCTATAAGCCTCTACTGATGGATATACTATGATTGGAACAGCTCCTCGACCTACTCATAATATATATATATATATAAGATGTACATAAGGCTCTAGACCCGGCAACTCCGAAAGGCATGGAGCTTACCGATTAAGCTGAACTCGGGCAACACTTAATGAGGAGGCCTACCCGTCTGTCTGTCTGAACCTGCACGCATGAAATGCAGCGCCCCCAGAAAAGGGACGTCAGTACGAAATAATGTACCGAGTATGTAAGGAAATATACTGAAAGCTGAAACTGAACTGATAATATAATAACTGCAAGTAGCTGGAAGTCAAAGATAATCTGAAGATATGCTTAGCTGCTGATACTGACCCAACTCTCTCAATATAGTAGGTAAAATAGCTGTCCGACCCGATAAGGCTCGGTATATATATATATAACTTCTCTTTCGTAGTAGGCTCGCTCATAGGCGCTCGGCCATACTAGGCTCTGTATCTCGACCAACTGGGCTCTCTCATAGGCGCTCAGCCACAGTAGGCTCGGTATATAACTTACCATCTAATCAGAGGTTTCCCAATAGGGGCCTGCCCATCGATTATAGCTCGATGGTAATGAAAATACTTTAATACTATATATATAGACTCTCTTCTCTCTTGACTGGAAGAAGGAAATACTCAATTGAATATGAGTCCCGATAAGGAGAATATTGTAACTTACAAAACTAGAAAAATATACGTAAATTTCGGGATATGAATTTTTCTTTATGCCTCGTTATCAAACTCGTGTAATTAAGAGATCATGCAAAATGAAGAAAGGTCTTAGTCTTAACATACCTAGAGTAGAGAAAAATCCGCATAATATTGGAAATGGTTTCACCGTACTCCTTTAGAACTGCAAAATTTAATATTGATATGATCCTAAAAATTCTCGAAAGAATTTCATTGAAACCTATGAATTGTAGTGTTGTTGTGATTGAAAGCTAATGTTCTAGTTTTGTATACAAGACATGAAAGAGTGAATCTTGTTGAAGACATTTTACATGAATTTGCACGTTCTGCCTTTTTGGAGAATCTCTTAAACATTTATTCAATCCTAAGTGCTAATTGTAGGGAATGAATACTGCTTTGATCTTTGTCTTTTATATTCAAGACATGGTTATAAAAGTGTCTAAGTCTAGGTTAGCCACCTAGAGACATATGAACGTTAGTCATTTCTTATAATGTGGCTAGTTGCGTCGTTTCTTTTTTTGGGTAATTATTAATCTTTATCCACTTATTAGTAAATTGGGTAGTGTCCCATTACCCGGTAATTAATCAATCGCCCGTATAAATATGAATTATTTCCACTTACTTAAAATATTATTCACTTTTCACATACCTTACTATCATGTCCATGTGGTACCTTGTACAGAACTGGTCCATAAATACGAGGTATTATAACTTGGACCGTATTTTATCCCAAATTGCCAAATTTCGTTGAAACTCATTTTCTTCTATTTGCTTACCTTCTCTCCTTCATGAATTTACTCATCACGTGTTTGAAATAGCATAATGCTTATAATCCCAAAATAATCTCATTCCCGAACTTATGTCGATTAACTTACGTTGAAACTTTAGCATACGAAAATACGGTATGTAACATCTCATTCCCGAGTTTTTCATCAATCCACTTATGTCATATTTTCACGTACGAACATATGGTGTGTAACACCAATGATCTCTTCTCATCCAACACGACCACTCTGATGACATGACAAATCAATACAATTCAAAGCCATAACTTGTGCAACTCGTGCCTCAATAGCAACATCCCAATGTAATCAAATAATATAAAAGATTCACATGAGAGGACCATCCCGCCATTAACAATTACCGTCACAACACCATGCTAAGAGCCCGACACTTAACAAAAAAATCAAAACACATGAATCTGACACCAAGGACCATACCTCCGCATAACTCCGCTACAATGCGTGATCCCATCCACACGCTGGACCACATGAATACTTCGAGTCACCTTGCTAAAACTAAATAACCATGCGCAATTCGACATCAAGTACTCAAAGTGCATTTCCATAACCACGGGGAAACCAGACGATACCATGACACACGAATCAAAAAGTACATAACCAATACATCTCAATCCCGCAATACCCAATTACTTACCTTACTCAAATCTAGCTATTAAGCCCAATTAGAGTCGCACCATATGTGCATATAACCAACTATCACAACTCCTCGCAACACCGGATGGTAACTCATACATCACTCCAGAACACGAATAAACTCAATGAAAACCGAATGGTATATCCCTCAACTGTAGATATTCGGAGCCAACAGTTCTGGCCCGGTGCAGAACACACACCCATACTGGGCCTACCAATGAACCCTAAATCAACTCTGGTCATACATAATATACAAATAACCCTCCGAAGGTCCATAATGACTGAATCACAACACACTAACCCCTGGTTAACCTTGCTACGTCTCTACAGACCTCAACTGTGAAATCATCTCCTCATTCGAGTCCCCAGACTTAAAACCCTCCGAGAACACAAATCACCATATCCAATCTCAACTCCGCCGCCTAAATGTCTAATACTTCCCCAATACACGATCATACCACGAGGGATACCCCTACAATCCGTATGTGTTACAAGGCCAAATTTGAATACCCGCAGCCGACCAACAAGGAGAGTACCGCCACACCAATGAAGTATCCATAAATCAAAACACAGTGCCTCTTCTGAAACTCATACCTTCTTCGAGCCATTTCTAAAAGTAACGCCATCTACCTGATCATCTAAGATCGCCCATGCCACCTAAGAATTCAGAACCTTCCTTTCAAATCGCATCGTGACCTAGCACCCACATTCTCAATACTACACCACACATTGCACCCATTATGCCACATGCCCCACACACCAGTAGAAAATATGCATCTCAAACTACGGTAGAGACCATCTAGAACTCTAAAAAATCCATTTGTACTTAACAAACCGTCAGGACTGAATCCTTCTAACTCAACTAAGCTACGCAGGTCGCAAAGACCCAAAAGCATTTCCACGAATCACACGTAGAACCTTTACCACATCATAAGCACCCAAAGGACCGATCTTACCCCATTACCATGCTGATCCAATCCACTACCAAGCTGTCCTATTTCTCCGAGTCCCTTCTGAATTACCTTCCTATTGATTCTTTCTCTCTGCCATAGTACCAAAATACTCAACCATAAATCACCACGCGAGACCCTAGCACAGAACCACATCGCCCTAAGGCTCGTAAACTGTTGAATATCTCTCAAGTGCCCCAAAGTACCATATCTCAAATACTTACTCTAAAGAGACTTTCGATGAATTCGAACTATCCTTCCCTTTTATGATACCGTAATGTAGAATCCACGATGATATATAAACCCTGAATCCATCAGAACCATTCTCGAGAGTCACCCACTCTACGCAAATTCTCAATGAAACTGATTAAGCAAATCGAACGACCTGTATCCCATTAACACACCAACACCCAAGGGGCTACCCACACCCCTAGGCAACTAAACAAATTCCTACTTTACGCACACTACTTACTTTACAAATAACAACTCAATCATGCAATAAGACTCATATCCCCATAGAGTATAATACAACCTGTATCCAGAAATTTCCATTACTCGAGTCATTCTCAAACTCCACCTCTGCAGGTCATAACTGATCCACCAGTATACCCTAAACTGAAACCAATACAACACATAATCGGGAAACCAACTAATTATTAGCAGACTCCCCCACTTGGATCAAAGCCATAGATCAAAACAAACAATAACTCACAACGCCCATACGCTATCACTGCCACAATACCGTAGTGGGATTCAACTAAATCCTTTATAAGCTCATATATAACTCAAACCATTAAACATCCCAAATCATCTCCAACCTCGCATTCACCCTTGCAATAGCCGTGCCAACTCCCACAAGTGATCAAAACTCAAATTGCAACATATATAAATTAATGGTAAAAGAGAACTTGCTACAAGACAACATAAAGATCATACAACCTCAGAACACCCTGCGGGAAATAGCCCCGCCTGCTTAGCCTCAAATTGATCTCTCTCCATACCCTTCCGAAACTCATAGCTATTACGCAATCACTTTATCCTTCTGCATCTAAACACAAACAACGCCTACCCTCGAGGCATCATAATACGCGGTATAAGAACCTGAAGCTGATGGCAGAACTAATAGTGGAGCGATGGTCAAAGAAATCTTGAGCTTCTGGAAGCTCTCTCCACACTCGTCTGACCACCTGAATACCCTCACTGGACGCCACGTGCCCCAAGAATGCTACTGAACTGAGCCAAAAATTCACACTTGGAGAACCTTGCATAAAGCTTCTCCTCCATAAATCTCTATAATACCCTCCTCAAATTCTGGGTATGCTCCTCCTGGCTACGTGAGTACGCCAGGATGCCATCAATGAATACAATAACAAAGAAGTGCTAACACGGCTGAAATACACCGTTAATGAAATACATGAATGCTGCTGGGGCATTGGTCAGCTCAAAAGACATCACCAAGAACTCATAACACAACAGAAAGATCCGCTTCACTCCACAACTAAACAACATAAGAGGTCTTCCAATATACTCACAACTCGAAGCCATATGCTAACTCGAGACAGAAATCAAATACCCAATAGTTCTTTCCACATATCCAGCCAATCCTTTTGTCACCATCAAACAATATGAGCACATCTCACCCTCAAGTCATACTCACCACATAGACATCCAGTCACAAAGTCCCATCAATAAGGACACCAACGGACGTATAAGTCCCCAAATACATGGCTCACACAATCGAAATCTTAGAACTCAAGCCACAGAATGAAACCGGCCTCATGTCCTCAAGACTGGCCCATTATAAACATGCTAAAATCACATATCATCCATGGAAGTCACGAGCAGTCGATGCACAGCTGATACCAAGCGCTCACGTGCGCATTCAAATACATGAAAGGAATTCAAAGAGTTACGCTTTTGGCTGAATAAAATGGATTCGCACGACAAGAATTCAAGAATGTGAGATTTTCCTAAGGGTTCCGTAGCCTCTCGAAGATAAGTACGGATATCTCCGTACCGATCCACAAGACTCTACTAAACCTGCTCATGACCGGTGAGTCCTATGTAACCTAGCGCTCTGATACCAACTTGTCACGACCCCAAATCTAAACCAGTCGTGATGGCACCTATCGTGGAACTAGGCCAACCAAATCCACACTCAGTTCGCAAATAATCTTTCATTTATATTATTACTAAACTGATAACCCATAAAGGTTTCGTTTAAACATTTTAAAACAGATAAAGCTACACCGAATATTAAATACAATCCCGAGATCCCGGAGTCACCGGTCATGAGCATCTACAGAAAGTATACAACTCTGGAAAATAAACTCTATAATTGAAAGCAGGAGAGAGAGCAAGGCTACATATGCGTGCAGCTACCTCGCAAAATCTCCGAGAAGTCTCTGGTACAGATACACAGCTTAACCTGCCCTAGCACCTGGATCTGCACACAAGGTGCATGGAGTAATGTGAGTAAGCCAACTTAGTAGTAATGAAAATAAATCAGGTATGAGCAGTAAGAAACACATAAAGTCAAATCATCATTTCACAATAAGCACAGTCTTTCTTTCCAACAGTGTATACGTTAAATCATCACACTTAAAAGCCGATTTCAGTAAAAATAATTTGGGAATATACTTGCCAACAGTTTCAACATAACTTTCAAGAAGTTTAGTGTAAAAATGATAAATATCATAAAAAGCCTCTAGGGCAAAACATATTTCATAAGTTCAGAGTGAAAGTGGTAAAATCATAAGTAGCCCCTCGGGCGAAACATGTATCAAAAACTGCCCCTCAGGCGTAACATCACTCAGAATCAGCCCCTCGGGCATACCTCACAGTCACTCATAATCAGCCCCTCGAGCAACCTCAAAGTCACTCATACCTCCCAATCACTCATCACTCGGCACTCGCACTCAGTAGGTACCTGCGCTCACTGGGGATGTGTACAGACTCCGGAAGGCTCCTTCAGCCCAAGCGCTAATATCAAGCCACCTCGTGGCATCTCATATCCTCACAATCAGTCCCTCGACCTCACTCAGTCAGAAACTCTCAGTAAGCAACTCGGGCTATCAGTAAAACGGGGTACTCGACCCAAAACATAATTATATAACTCAAAATAGTGTAAATAAGGCTGAGTTTCGAGAACAGTTAAACATAATTTTGAGAAGAATCCTCATCACAAGAATTCTATAAAAAATCACATCACAAGAATCCTCAACCTTTCCCGAGTTTATACATACTAAGAATATCAAAATCTGACCACAATAGCCACTTCAATTACTTAATTAATGTCCCAAATTTCTCATGCCCTACGTCCCCAGTTTTGGGTTTAAATCCAACTAACTTCAGGTTTAATTACTTAGAAAACAACATAGAATCTAGTTATGAAGTCAAAAATCTTACCTCCAAGTATTTACCCTTTGATTCCCTCTTTATTCTCTCTCAAAAGCTCCAATTCCGTCCAACAATGGTGAGAAATGGGCTCAAACTCGCGGATGTGGCTTTTTAAAGCACACTGCCCATGCCCCTCGTTTAACCCTATGCGATCACGGAATAGCCCACGTGATTGCGAAGCTTTGCCTTCCCAACTCACGCGATCGCGGCCCTTCCCACGCAACCGCATATCACAAATCCTTCTGCAATCACCATCTCACTCTCCTCTACGCGAACGCCAACAAGGCCACGCGTTTGCGAAGACCCAAGGCTCTCCTCTCACGCGATCGCATAGAACAACTTACCCAGCCCCCTATACTAAGCCTGCGCGATCGCAGGAATCCCTACGTGATCTCATAGGAGAAAACCAGAGCCAAAACACCAGAAAAATCTGCCATCACTCAAGACCAAAAATTGATCCGTTAACCACCCGAAACTCACCCGAGGCCCTCGGGACCTCAACCAATCATACATACACATCCCATAACCTTATTCAAACTTAGTCGAGCCTTCGAAACACCAAAAATAACGCAAAAACATCAAATTTACCTCGTATCCAAGCCTATGAACTTTGAAACTTCTAAATTTAACCAAAGATGCCGAAACCATCCAAAACACTTCTGATTTACCTGAAAATTTCACACATACCCAAAATGACCCTACGAACCTGCACCAACTTCCTAAATTCCATTATGACCCCTATAGCCTATTTTCCACTACCGACAGAAAATCGCCAAAAACTAACTTTCGTCAATTCCAGCCTAATTCTACGCCGGACATCAAAACCACATTCCAAACACACTCCTAAGTCCCAAATCACCTAACAAATCTATCAGAACCATAAATATACATTCTGAGGTCGTTTACCAATAAGTCAACTCCCAGTTGGCTTTTCCAACTATTAAGCCAATTTAAAAGACTAAGTGTTTCATTTCTCTCCAAAAATCGCTCTGAACCCGAGCCAACCAATCTAACACAACGTAATGAAGTTAAACCGCATATAATAAATCAGAAACAGGGAGGGGCTATTACTCTTAGAACGACCGGCCGAGTCGTTACAAGTAAGGTTCCAGGTGCCGTCACGGCCCATTGGTTTGGGTCATGACAGCACCTGCGGCCACGCCTTCCATAGGTGCGATGACTCCAGACATCAGCTGATTCATCAAATCTTCTAAGTCCAAATTTCAATTGGTTAACCATCCGAAATCCACCCGAGGCCTCCGGGACCTCAACCAATCATACCAAGTACTAACAAGTCCTAAAATATTATAAAAACTTAGTTGAGGCCTCAAATCACATCAAAATATGAATCTCACCCCAATTGAAGCCTAATGAAACTAATGGATTTCCAACTTCTACAATCGATGTTGAAACCTATCTAACAAACTCCGATTGACCTTAAATTTTTCACACAAGTTATAACTGACACACTGAACCTATTCCAACTTTCGAAACCAAAATTCGAGCACGACAACCACAAAGTCAACTCTCTGTTAAACTTCTCAACTCTCCAAACTTCAACTTTTCCAATTCCAACTTTCGCCAATTCAAGCCAAAATCGTCTACGAACCTCCAAATCAATATCCGGACACACTCCTATATGCGAAATCACCATACGGAGCTGTTGGAACCCTCAAAACTTGATCTCGGAGCTATTTACACATAAGTCAATATCCGGTCAACTCTTTCAACTTAGGCTTCCAACCTTGGGGCTAAGTGTCTAAATTCATTTTGAAACATCCTCAAAACCAAACCAACCACCTGGTCTAGTCACATAACAACAAATGAGCATAGAATAAGCAATAAATGGGGGAACAATGCTACATTACTCAAAATGACCGGCCTTGGTCATTACATGACTGGAGTTTGACTTTTGTGTAGACGATTCTGTAATGGAGTTTTGATGGTCCCAATAAGATATGGTTATTTTGGATTTAGGAGCGTGTTTGGATATTGATTTGGTAGTCCATAGGTTGTTTCGAGTTGAATTGGCGGAAGTTAGAAAGTTGAAGGTTTGGAAAGTTGAGAAGTTTGACCGAGAGTTGACTTTATCGGTATCCTCCAAATTTCAGTTCCAGAGGTTGGAATAGTCCGTTGTGTCATTTAAGACATGTGTGCAAAATTTGAGGTCAACAGAGTTGGTTTGGTATGAATCGACGTTAGTTTTGGAAGTTGGATGTTCATGGTTTCAATAGGTTTGGATTGGGTTGCAATTCATAGAATCGATGATGTTTGATGTGATTTTAGGCCTCGAGTAGATTTGTTATGTGTTTTGAAACTTGATGGTATACTTGGACGGGGTCCGGAGGGGGGGGGGGATCCGAATGTGATTTAGATTGAATCTGGAACCATTTGAGACTTAGTAGGAAATTTTCCCAACTAAAGATCTGGTGCAATCGCACCTGCACTTTTTGGGCCGCAAGTGCGGCACCGCAGATGCGGCCTGTGAGCCGTAGAAGCTTGGGCCAGGTGGGCTTTGACCGCATGTGCGGTCCTTCCTATGCAGAAGCGGGCTTGCAAAAATGAGTGTTGATACCCAATTTTGCCCTAATATTTTTCAAATAGTATACATATACTTTCAAAATATCATTTTGCATCATTATTTAATTTACAAGATGTCATGCCCCAAAAATCGAGGGACACAACCGACGCTCAACCGGGTGGCCCCAGTCAAGCGGACCTAGATTTGCCTCACCTATCCCACGCGTTACCCCGTGATTCCAATATACCTTATTCATTTGAATTAGTAATTTGAGACTTAACATAAAACTCCAGTTAAATTTATGTTTGCCTCTTACCATTAACAACATATGATACTAAATACTTGCAAGATACATACAACATACATACTTCTACCACGTGGACCACGATTGTCACTACCCAAAATACATATTTACAATACCCACGTTATGTCTATGGAGCCTCTACGAGTGATAGGATTTTATACAATACTTGCCGGAAACAAGACTCTGGCTATACCTTACAATACAAAATAGACCCAAAAGAAGGTGGCATTAACAACACATGGCCTCGAGAGGAAGTGGGGCTCACCAATTCAACTGCGGAGTGGAGAGGAGGCACTACTGATGGTGGACTGAATTACCTGCTGTAGAACCACCTACATTCATATAAGAAAATGTAGCGGCCCCGGCAAAAAGGGACTTTAATACTGTGGAATAATACTAGTATATATGAACAAACTTTATCCCAAGTACAATCAAACAATACACAAATAAGAGACAATAATAGAATCAATCAATCAATGCACGTGGAAAGAAACAACCAAAATCAACAAGTTTCACAATCTCTCCTTTTCCCCTTTCAACATCACAATATTCAAGAGTTTCATAGATTTTCATTTCAATAGCGATAATGATCACATTCCATCCTTATTACCTCGGCCACCCTTATTACCTCGGCCCCCCTTATCACCACAATCCATCAACATTATTACTTTGTTTTGCGGCGCGCAACCCGACCCCGCTTGACAATTTAGTCCATCCTTATCACCACAACCCACACCTTATTACTTCGTGTTGCGGCACACAACCCGACCCCGCTTGACAATTTAAATTCATAACAAGAACCATAACCAATTACATCACAAGAATCATCATTTCAAGGAATACAAGTTCATATCAACACTTCATTTATTTGGGCCCAAGGCACCATAATTCTCACCAAGCAGTAATTCGTATACAAGGCATTGCCATAATTGATCAACCTGTTCACACCATTTCACATCGATACCCCCGAGATATTATAAGCTTTGCACACCATAAGGTAGGCATGCCAAATCATTTTTCTCAATCGCGTATAACACAGTGGGGTGGAAATCAACTAAGAAAGTTAATTCACATTTTATCTCATAAGGAACACATACCGTATGCTCGTCACAACAAGGGGATTCTACAAGAGTTAGAGTTAGCCATACATACCTGGGGTCGAAATTCCTTTTTAACTTTTACTCACAAATCACCGAACCGACTAGTACCGTCAATATAGTTCACAATTAAACATATTCAACTCAGAATTGGAAATCATGCATACAAAAACAATTCGAACTCTTTTAAGCATTTTATTGAATGCTAGGTGACCTCATTAGATTACCACCCCTTCTTTGTAAATTTTACCCCAACCCTCTTCCCTTTTACTAGATTAAGAAGTTTTACTCACATGCATGCATGGGTTTGATCTCCATTTTCAAGAACCATCCTATGTGTTTTATTCTTAATTAAAATCTGAGAACTTTGGGGAAAATGGGGTGAAGACTTACCTCTTTGAGTGAAGAAGATAACACTAACTCGATAGATTCTGGGCTTGGGCGACTTTGAAGAATCAATTTTGATGAAGAAGAACTTTCTCTCTCAAGAACCATCTCTCCCTTCTCTCTATTTTTTCTCAGAAATCAGTTAAAAATGAAGGGGAGGGGTGTTTTAATGAACTAGGGTCGGGTTTTAAAATTAGAAAAATAGAATCCCGACACAAGAATGCGGTCAGGAATGCGATCGCATTCCTGACATGCGGACCGCAGAGTCGACCGCAGAATGGCCCTCCAGGTGGGCAAAAATCGAAAACAATCTGCCCAGGTATGCGACCACTATGCGGTCCGCATACATGTTATGCGATCACATAGTGCGTCGCATAACCTCCCTCCCAAAAATCAAAGGGCAACAATGCGACAGCTATGCGGTCCGCAGAACCAAAATACGCTCGCATATTGGACCGCATAGTTGTCCTCAAATGGGGCAGTGATCTTCCCGTGTATGCGACCATTATGCGGTCTGCATACATGTTATGCGATCGCATAATGCGTCGCATAATGCCTACTTTCTGGAAAATTTTATTTTTTAAGTCCCGGGGTACTTTTTACTCAAATTAGGTCCGTTTTAAAGTTTTCCACAGTAAAAACAACTCGGGGACTCATTCGAGCATTATTTTAAACAAGAAAATATACGGGTCTTTACATCCTCCCCCCTTAAAAATCATTCGTCCTTGACTGAGGATTTTGGAAATCAATTAGTTTTGAAAGAATGATATGCAAACTTCCAGATTTTCACTAACTCCAATATTTTCAGAAAAATTTCGCCAGAGTTTCCCTTGTAACTAGGCCTATCTACCTGACTGAGAGCCCTCGAAACACATTTCCAAGCATCATTACACAGTTTTTGATTATTCAATAACTAGCACGCAACGTTGTTACCTCAACAAATTATATATTTTCAGTCACTTTAAAGACTACACATAACTCTTTCTTCTTATACCACAATTTTCACATGATTCACATTCTTGCACATAACTTGGTAATTTTAATGAGTCCCATACAACCCAATCACCTCAATACACCATATTCATTTCAATTAATCATTACCAACCTACACTACTATTAATCACTTGCCTAACACCTAAGTTACACAAAACTTTCATTTACCTCAAGGGTTGCACACTACCCAAATAGTAACAGCGGGTTCGGTTTTAGCACACATTGGGAAATTACAACAATAAGGCAATTAGGGGAAGATGGGGTGCTTTTGCACAAAACTGAACATAAAATATAATTTGCTTAGAGATGATAGTTCGGACGATCACTACTAGTCTTATTCAAACAAATGGGGATATTTCTCTTTCATCTCATTTTCCGCTTCCCACGTGGCTTCCTCAACGTGCTGACTTCGCCACAATACTTTAGCTGAAGCAATTTCTTTGTTCCTCAATCTACGGACTTGTCTATCAAGAATAGCAACCGGAACCTCTTCATACGATAATTCTTCATTAAACTCAATAGTCTCCACTGGCACGATGGATGATGGATCTCCAACCACTTTCTTCAACATAGACATATGGAACACCGGGTGCACTAATGACAATTCAGGGGGTAATTCCAACCTATAAGCCACTTGTCCTATCCTTTGAGCAATCCGATATGGCCCGACATACCTTGGGCTCAATTTCCCTTTCTTCCCAAACCGCATCACTCCCTTCATGGGAGATACTTTCAAGAATACCCAATCATCTACTTGGAATTCCAATTCTCTTCGACGAACGTCCGCATAGGATTTTTGACGGCTCTGAGCGGTTTTCATCCTCTCTTGAATGACTCTGACTTTTTCCAACGCCTGGTGCACAAGATCTAGCCCTAACAATTCTGCTTCACCAACCTCGAACCACCCAATCAGAGATCTACACTTTCTTCCGTACAATGCCTCAAATGGGGCCATCTGAATACTAGCGTGAAAGCTGTTATTGTAAGCAGATTCGATAAGCGGTAAATGATCATCCCAACTACCCTTGAATTCCAACACACAAGCCCGTAACATATCTTCAAGCATTTGAATAGTCCCCTCTTCCTGACCATCAGTCTGCGGATGGAAAGCTGTGCTGAGATTTACCTGCGTACCCAAACATTGCTGAAATTTCCTCCAAAAATTAGCTGTGAACTGGGCTCCTCGATCTAAGATGATAGAAACTGGAGTACCATGAAGCCTGACTATTTCCTTGATATACAACTGAGCATACTGTTCTGCAGTATCGGTAGACTTGACTGGCAAGAAGTGAGCTGATTTCGTGAGTCGATCCACTATCACCCAAATCGAGTCGAACTTGTGTTGAGTGTGAGGTAACCCTACCACTAAATCCATGTTGATCATTTCCCATTTCCACATTGGAATTTCCATAAGCTGAATTAACCCACCGGGCCTCTGATGATCGGCCTTCACCTGCTGACAATTCGGACATTAGGATACAAAGTCTGCCACACCTCTCTTCATACCGCTCCAGCAATAAACCTCTCGGAGATCATGATACATCTTCGTAGAACCTGGGTGCACAGAATACCTGGAATTGTGAGCTTCCTCAATTACCCTCTCCCGAAGATGCCACATCAAGAAAACATAGCCTTCCATAACACCATAAAACACCATCATCGCTACCGAGTGAAAATGCCGAAATCTTGTTATTCAAAACTGCCTCCTTCAACTGCACCAATGCTGGATCCATACACTACTTTTCCTTGACTTCCGCTACAAGTGATGATTCTGCCCCATCATGCACCAAAATATTTCCCTCATCTGAGGTCGAGAGACAGACCCCTAGACTGGCCAATTGATAAATCTCCCGAGCTATAGGCCTCTGATCAACTTTCAAATGAGCCAAACTACCCATAGACTTCCGACTGAGAGCGTCAGCCACCACATTCGCCTTCCCTGGATGGTACATTGTTTATATCATAATCCTTAAGAAATTCTAACCATCATTGCTGCCTTAAATTAACCTCCTTCTACTTTAACAAATATTGGAGACTCTTGTGGTCAAAGAACACGTCCACATGGACCCCATACAAATAATGCCTCCAGCTTTTTAATGCAAACACAACTGCCGCGAGTTCTAAATCATGCGTCGGATAATTCTTCTCTGATTCTTGAGTTGCCTGGAAGCATAGGGTATAACCTTCCCGTGTTGCATCAACACACATCCCAAACCAACCCTTGAAGCACCACAATAAACCACAAATCCCTTCGTGCCTTCTGGCAAAGTTAACACCAATGCCGAAGTCTCATATAAGGTGCAGGGTACATGAGTACGCCAACTCAGTAAGTAACAAATACAAATAAAGACTTGAGTGCAGTGATGAGCTTTTAAAATCAGGTGAATTCATATAATAAATATCAGTGGGAGTACATAAATCAAGTCAGGAATCTACGTTCTGAAAGTTTCATAAAACTCCAGTTTTCCCGTTTGAAATCTCATATAAAACATTGGTTCAACATTTATCATTTAGAAGATAAAATGTAAAGAAGAGTGAAAACAGTAGTTTCATAACAAATAAGCCCCTCGGGCACAGTATCACTCACAATTAAGCCTCTCGGGCAAGCCTTTCAGTCACTCGTGACTCAACTCTCGTCAATCAGCACTCACACTCAACACTCACGCTCAATAGGTATCATATAATAATCGCTGCGGCGCACAGCTCAATCCACAAAGAGTCGACTGCGCTCACTAGGGGTGTACAGACTTCGGAGGGTCTCCTATAGCCCAAGCGCTATATTGCCGCGGTGTGCAGCTCGAACCAATATCACTGCGACGTGCAACCCGATCCATATGCCGCTATGGCGTGCAACTCGAGCTATATATATATATATATATATATATATATATATATATATTGTTGCGGTGTGCAACCCGATCCATATATCCTCACAATCAGGCCCTCGGCCTCACTCAATCATCAACCTCACCAGCCACTCGGGCATTTCAGTAAAATCAGGGGACTCAACCTAAAACAATTTTTCATATGTTTAAAATAGAGTGGTGAAACTGAATCAAACAGTAAACAGGAAAAATCATGAATGAGGATATGCTTTCAAGTTGAAACAGTGTGAGAATAATAGTAAAAATACCCATGAGGGTTCAAACAGGTCGGCACAAGGCCTCAAACATTGCTTATAGCCTAAAACATAGTAATAATCTCAAAAACACGGAATAACATATGATTTCAAATCAAATATGCGGCTTAATAGTCACTACGGGACGGACCAAGTCACAATCTCTACCAGTGCATGCCCACACGCCCGTCACCTAGCATGTGCGTCACCTCATTTATCAAAACAATACGAAATACCGGGGTTTCATACACTCAGATCTAGATTTACAATCGTTACTTACCTCAAAACCGACCAAAATTCTAACCCGCGATGCCTTTGCCTCTTGACTCGACCTCCAATTGCTCCAAATCTACCAAAATCAGTACCATATCATCAGTATATGTTAAAAGAATAAAACCCACACGAAAATTATCAAATTTACTCAAAAATCCCGAAATTGGCCAAACCCGACCCTCGGGCCCACATTTCAAAATCCGATAGAAATCACAACACTAGAATCCTTATCCCTCACGAGTCTATACATACCAAAATCATCAAAATCGGACCCCAAATGGCCCCCTCAAATCCCCAATTTTCACTCTCCAATTTCAAGCCCTAACCTCCAATTTTTTTCCACTAAAACATGATTAAACAATGGAATAATTGCCATAAACACGAGATACCAGGTCCAAGTAGCTTACCTCACTGAAAACACTTAAATTCCCCCTTGAAATCACAGCCCCAAGCTCCAAAATCCCTCAACAATGGAGGAAAAATGACCAAATTTCACGAAGGCATCTATTTATAGGTTTTGCCCAGCAATTTCTGCACATGCTCACAAAATCTCGCACCTGCGGTCCCCGGTGCGCACCTGCGAGAATGACTTAAAATCCCATTTCCGCATTTGCGGTCCTCCCTTCGCACCTGCGGGCTCGCAGGTGCGACCAAACTTCCGCACATGCGCCCTCGAGCCAACCTCCCATTTTCCGCTTCTGCGCAAGGCCAACCGCACCTGCGGCTCCTCATCCGCAGGTGCGGCCACACCAAAAGCCATGCACCAGCAGCAGCTTTGCTGCATTTCTCTAAGTTTAAACCTCCTGATGACCACCCGAAATCACCTTGAGTCCCTCGGGGCCCCAACCAAATATACCAACATGTCTTACATCATCACCCAAACTTAGTCGAACCCTCGGAACACTCAAAATAACATCAAATCACCGAATTAATCCAAAATTCAAGCCTAAGGATTTCCAAACTTCGAAAATTCGCCAACGATGCCGATACCAATCAAACCACGTCCGACTGACATAAAAATTTGCACACACATCCCAAATGACATTACGAACCTGCTCCATCTTTCGGAATTCCATTCCGACTCCGATAGCTAATTTTCCACTGCCGATCGGAAATCGCCAAAAACCCAATTTTGCCAATTCAAGCCTAATTCTACTCCAGACCTCTGAATAACATTTCGAACACACTCCTAAGTCCCAAATCACCTAATAAAGCTATCTGAGCCACAAAAACCACATTTGGAGATCATTTACCTATAAGTCAACTTCCGGTTGAATGTTTCAACTAAATCACCAACTTAAGAGACTATGTGTCTCATTTCTCTCCAGAACCACTCTGAACCCGAGCCAACCAACTCAACACAACATAAATGAGCGAAGCAACACAAAATGAAGCAGAAGGGGGGAAAATGGGGCTAAACTCTCGGAGCGACCGCACGAGTCGTTACATTCTCCCTCTCTTAAACAACGTTCGTGCTCGAACGGGTCTAGAAACATACCTGGAGTCTCAAATAAGTGAGGATATCTGCTCCGCATCTCCCGCTCGGTCTCCCAGGTGGCCTCCTCCACCAGCTGCCCTCTCCACTGAACTTTCACTGAAGCTATATCCTTATACCTCAATCTTCTGACTTGACGACCCAAAATGGCTACTGGCTCTACCTCATAGGACATATCACCCTCTAGCTGAACCGTGCTAAAGTCCAAAACATGAGACGGGTCACCAATATACTTTCGAAGCATGGAAACATGAAATACCGGATGCACGCTCGACAAGATAGGTGGCAAGGCAAGTCTATAAGCCACCTCTCCAACCCTCTGAAGCACCTCAAAAGGACCAATGAACCGGGGACTCAACTTTCCCCTCTTCCCAAACCGCATAACACCCTTCATGGGTGACACCTACAGCAGGACTTTCTCCCCAGCCATGAAAGATACATCCCGGACCTTCCGGTCCGCATAACTCTTCTGCCTCGACTGCGCTTCGCGAAGCCGCTCCTGAATCAACTTCACCTTATCTAAAGCATCATGTATCAAATCTGTACCCAAGAGCCTGGCCTCACCCGGCTCAAACCAACCAACCGGAGATCTACACCTCCTCTTATAAAAAGCCTCATGTGGAGCCATTTGAATACTTGACTGATAACTATTATTATATGCAAACTCCACGAGTGGTAGAAACTGGTCCCATGAACCCCCAAAGTCAATAACACAAGCGCGCAACATGTCCTCAAGTATCTGAATAGTGCGCTCGGACTGCCCGTCCGTCTGAGGATGAAAAGCTATAATCAACTCAACCTGAGTACCCAACTCTCGCTGCACGGACCTCCAAAACTGCGATGTGAACTGAGTACCTCGATCGAAGATGATGGAAACTAGAACACCATGCAACCAAACAATCTCCCTGATGTAATTCTCAGCTAGCCTCTCTAAAGAATAGGTAGTACCAACAGGAATGAAGTGAGCGGACTTGGTCAGCTGATCCGCAATAACCCATATAGGTCGAACCTCCTCGAAGTCCGTGGGAGCCCTACTACAAAGTCCATGGTGATCTGCTCCCACTTCCACTCAAGAATAACCAACCTCTGATGCAATCCACCGGGTCTCTGGTGCTCATACTTGACCTGCTGGCAGTTGAGACACCAAGCTACAAATACAACAATATCCTTTTTCATTCACCTCTACCAATAATGCTGCCTCAGATCCTGATACATCTTCGCGGCACCCGTATGGATGGAATACAGCGAGCTGTGGGCCTCCCCAAGAATCAACTCCCGAATCCCATCTACATTAGGAACACATATCCAACCCTGCATCCTCATAACACCATCATTACCAATAACTATATCCCTGGCATCACCTCGTCGGACTCTATCCTGAAGAACAAGTAAGTGTGGCTCATCATACTAGCTCTCTCTGATGCGGTCATAAAGAGAAGAACTGGAGGCTACACAGGACAATACCCGGCGGGGCTCCGATATATCCAACCTCACAAACTGGCCCGCTAAGGCATGAACATCAAGTGCTAATTGGTCTCTCTGTTGTTGAAAGATATGCTAGACTCCCCAAACTCTCTGCTCTGTGACTCAAGGCATCGGCCACTACATTGGCCTTCCCCGGATGGTATAGAATAATGATATCATAGTCCTTGAGAAGCTCCAACCATCTCCTCTGACGCAAATTCAGATCCTTCTGCTTAAACAAATGCTGCAAGCTACAGTGATCAGTAAAAACCTCATAATGAACCCCGTACAAATAATGATGCGAAATCTTCAAGGCGTGAACAATGGCTGCTAGCTCGAGATGATGTACCAGATAATTCTTCATGAGTCTTTAATTGGCGCAAGGCGTAGGCAATCACCCTACCCTCTTGCATCAAAACACAACCAATGCCTATCCTCGAGGCATCACAATACACGATATAAGAACCTGAAGCTGATGGCAATACTAACACTGGAGCTGAGGTCAAAGCCGTTTTGAGCTTCTGGAAGCTTTCCTCACACTCGTCTGACCACTTGAACATAGAACCCTTCTGAGTCAATTTGGTCAAGGGTGAAGCGATAGAAGTAAACCCCTCCAAAAAGANCGCTACGGGACGGACCAAGTCACAATCCCTACCGGTGCACGCCCACACGCCCGTCACCTAGCATTTGCATCACCTCATTTATCAAAACAATATAAAATACCGGGATTTCATACCCTTAGGTCTAGATTTACAATCATTACTTACCTCAAAACCGGCAAAAGTCCTAACCCGTGATGCCTTTGCCTCTTGACTCGGCCTCCAATCGCTCCAAATCTACCAAAATCAGTACCATATCATCAGTATATGTTAAAAGAACAAAAACCACGCGAAAATTATCGAATTTACTCAAAACTCCCAAAATTGGCCAAACCCGACCCCCATGCCCACGTCTTGAAATCCGATAAAAATCACAACACTAGAATCCTTATCCCCTCACGAGCCTATACATACCAAAATCATCAAAATCGGACCCCAAATGGCCCCCTCAAATCCCCAGTTTGCACTCTCCGGTTTCAAGCTCTAACCTCCAAATGNTAATATCCCGCCAAACCAAGGAAGCTCCTAATCTCTATAGCTGAGGACGGTCTGGGCCAACTCTACACCGCCTCTATCTTCTTCAGATCAACCTGGATACCCTCGCTGGACACCACGTTCCCCTAGAAAGCTACTGAGTCAAGCCAAAACTCACACCTGGAGACCCGGAATAACAATAGGCACAGTTGGTGCCTGAGCTGGTCCCACTGGAACATCTGTGGTTGTGACCCGATTTGGAATAATAGGTGGGTCTATGGGTACCGCCCCGGAAGCTGCACGGGCTGCACCTTTACCCCTACCACGGCCTCGACCCCTCATGGGTCCCACTAGTGGATGATCGCCCTGTCCGGTAGTGCGTGTCCTCACCATCTATGAGAGAATGAAACAATAGAAGTTTAGTTGCCAGAACCAATAGATTTGCACGACAAGAATTCAAGAAATGTGAGATTTTTCCTAAGGGTTCTGCATCCTCTCGAAGATAAGTACAGACGTCTCCGTACCGATCCGCAAGACTCTACTGAACCTGCTCATGCCCGGTGAGTCCTATGTAACCTAGGCTCTAATACCAACTTGTCACGACCCCAAATCTAAACTGGTCGTGATGGCGCCCATCGTGACACTAGGCTAGCCAATTTACTGTGCATAACATATGAGGCTTTTTATTTAATTCAATAACACGATTTATCATAAAACTTTCCACTTTTAATATTTCACAAGTACAACTAATCAAAGGAAAACATCTAATCAATATCCCAAAACCCGGAGTCAACAGTCATGAGAACCTAAAATGGAACACAGAATTTGACACGATTTCCTTAATACAACAAGTCTAGGGAATGTAAATAATGACAAAATAGGAAGGAGAAGGGTGGGGCTGCGAACACCGTGCAACTACCTCACAGTCCCCGATAAATGCTCCAATGAGGATGAATCAAATCTCACTCGGTCCTGACACTTGAATCTGCACACAAGGTGAAGGGAGTAACGTGAGTACGCCAACTCAGTAAGTAACAAATATAAATAAAGACTTGAGTGCAGTGACGAGCTTTTAAAATCAGGTGAATTCATATAATAAATATCAGTGGGAGTACATAAATCACAACAGGAATCTACGTTCCGAAAGTTTCATAAAACTCAAGTTTTCCCGTTTGAAATCTCATATAAAACATTGGTTCAACATTTATCATTTAGAGGCTAAAATGTAAAGAAGAGTGAAAACATTAGTTTCATAAAAAATAAGCCCCTCGGGCACAGTATCACTCACAATTAAGCCTCTCGGGCAAGCCACTCAGTCACTCGTGACTCAACTCTCATCAATCAGCACTCACACTCAGTACTCACACTCAATAGATATCATATAATAACCGTTGTGGCGTGCATCCCGATCCATAAATAGTCGACTGCGCTCATTGGGGGTGTATAGACTCTGGAGCGGCTCCTACAGCCCAAGCGCTATATCGCTGCGGCGTGCAGCACGATCCAATATCGTTGTGGCGTGCAACCCGATCCATATATACATATATATATATATATATGTGTGTGTGTATATATATATATATATATATATATATTGCTCCGGCGTGCAACCCGATCCATATATCCTCACAATCAGGCCCTCGGCCTCACTCAGTCATCAACCTCACCAGCCACTCGGGCGTTTCAGTAAAATTAGGTGACTCAACCCAAAACAATTTTTAATATATTTAAAATAGAGTAGTTAAACTGAATCAAACAGTAAACAGGAAAAATCATGATTGAGGATATGCTTTCAAATCGAAACAGTGTGAGAATAATAGTAAAAATACCCCTGAGGTTCCAAACAGGTCGGCACAAGGCCCCAACCGTGGCTTACAGCCCAAAACATAGTAATAATCTCAAAAACACAGAATAACATATGATTTCCAGTCAAATACGCGACTTAATAGTCGCTACGGGACGGACCAAGTCACAATCCCTACCGGTGCACGCCCACACGCCCGTCACCTAGCATTTGCATCACCTCATTTATCAAAACAATATAAAATACCGGGATTTCATACCCTTAGGTCTAGATTTACAATCATTACTTACCTCAAAACCGGCAAAAGTCCTAACCCGTGATGCCTTTGCCTCTTGACTCGGCCTCCAATCGCTCCAAATCTACCAAAATCAGTACCATATCATCAGTATATGTTAAAAGAACAAAAACCACGCGAAAATTATCGAATTTACTCAAAACTCCCAAAATTGGCCAAACCCGACCCCCATGCCCACGTCTTGAAATCCGATAAAAATCACAACACTAGAATCCTTATCCCCTCACGAGCCTATACATACCAAAATCATCAAAATCGGACCCCAAATGGCCCCCTCAAATCCCCAGTTTGCACTCTCCGGTTTCAAGCTCTAACCTCCAAATGTTTTCCACTAAAACATGATTAAACAATGGAATAATTGCCATAAACACGAGATACCAGGTCCAAGTAGCTTACCTCACTGAAAACACTTAAATTCTCCCTTGAAATCATAGTCCAAGCTCCAAAATCCGTCAACAATGGAGGAAATATGACCACATTTTGTGAAGGCATCTATTTATAGGTTCTGCCCAGCAATTTCTGCACCTGCGAACAAAATCTCGCACATGCGGACTTGCACCTGCGGTCCCAGGTGCGCATCTGCGAGAATGACTTAAACTCCCATTTCGCATCTGCGATCCTCCCTTCGTACCTGCGGGCTCGCAGGACCAAACTTCTGCACCTGCGCCCTTGAGCTAGCCTCCCATTTTTCGCTTCTGCACAAGAGCAACCGCACCTGCGGTCATCTCACCTGCAACACGTCATCTGCAGGTGCGGCCACACCAAAAGCCATGCACCAGCAGCAACTTTGCTACATTTCTCTAAGTTTAAACCTCCCGACGGACACCCGAAATCACCCTAAGTCCCTCGGGGCCCCAGTCGAACCCTCAGAACACTCAAATAACATCAAATCACCGAATTAATCCAAAATTCAAGCCTAAGGATTTCCAAACTTCCGAAATTCGCCAATGCTGCCGATACCAACCAAACCACGTCTGAATAACCTGAAAATTTGCACACACATCCCAAATGACACTACAAACCTTCTCCAACTTTCGGAATTCCATTCCGACCCTGATAGCTAATTTTCCACTGCCGACCAGAAATTGCCAAAAATCCAATTTCTCCAATTCAAGCCTTATTCTACTCCTGACCTCCGAATAACATTCCGAGCACACTCCTAAGTCTCAAATAACCTAATGAAGCTATATGAGCCACAAAAACCACATTCCAAGATCATTTACCTATACNCGCCAACTCAGTAAGTAACAAATATAAATAAAGACTTGAGTGCAGTGACGAGCTTTTAAAATCAGGTGAATTCATATAATAAATATCAGTGGGAGTACATAAATCACAACAGGAATCTACGTTCCGAAAGTTTCATAAAACTCAAGTTTTCCCGTTTGAAATCTCATATAAAACATTGGTTCAACATTTATCATTTAGAGGCTAAAATGTAAAGAAGAGTGAAAACATTAGTTTCATAAAAAATAAGCCCCTCGGGCACAGTATCACTCACAATTAAGCCTCTCGGGCAAGCCACTCAGTCACTCGTGACTCAACTCTCATCAATCAGCACTCACACTCAGTACTCACACTCAATAGATATCATATAATAACCGTTGTGGCGTGCATCCCGATCCATAAATAGTCGACTGCGCTCATTGGGGGTGTATAGACTCTGGAGCGGCTCCTACAGCCCAAGCGCTATATCGCTGCGGCGTGCAGCACGATCCAATATCGNCAACTTCCGGTTGACTTTTCCAACTAAATCACCAACTTAAGAGATTAAGTGTCTCATTTCTCTCTAGAACCACTCCGAACCCGAGCCAACCAACACAACACAACATAAATGAGCTAAGCAACACAAAATGAAGCAGAAACAGGGAAAATGGAGCTAAACTCTCAGAACGACCGACCGGGTCATTCCATTAGTGTTATTTGGATTTCTCTGAGTTAGTTTTGATATTATGCCATTTCATATACAATTATATTTATTTTCGCATTACTCTATAGTTCCATTAGCTTCAACTCTATGCAACTCTTCATGTTAACTCATTTGTATATAGCTAAGTTGATTCATGACGTCTGCCTGATTCGTAATTGAAACCTAATTGATGGTTGTTGAACGTTGTTTGATTTCTTGCACTGAAACCCTTTTGTGAGACTACGTTCTTGTTCAAAATTGCTCTCTTCATGTTGAATCCTTTATGCCTAATTTGCTATTTCTCCGCAAGTCATGCCTAAATGCTTAGCCTAGTACGCTAACCTTAATTGTGTCCAACCTGAATGATCATTATGCTACCTGTTGCTTATTCTGAGTTTGGATTATTGCCTTGTTCCATACTATCATGATAACTAACTCATGCCCAGAATGTGTTCTAATTTCTATTGAGACATTCATGCCAAACCTGTTATCTTTATGGAACTCTCCTATTAGCTATGATGTTTCCCATGATATTTGTAACTCTACTTTGTTCCTGACTTGCTCAAATCTTGTGTTACTCTGTATCAATTGAGACCTTTAGAGTAGATATCATAACCATCACTTTTCCCATATGTGTGACCAACTAGCATAAGGTTTGAAGTGAATGTGACATATATTGTTCACTATAAGTCTTCTGGTATTGTAATTGATACTCAGCATGTTAAAATTTTTCATTCTCGACTAAGTGATTGCTCGAACATGTTCTGTTATGTTGTCTTCATTAATCCTTTATGTTGAAACATTTCTGAATAGTTCACAATCCTATGATGGTCAATTCTGTTACTTTAGCTTTGTTTCTAAAAATACAAGCATGGATCTGCCTTGTGAACTTGTATGTGTTTCATGTATTCTTGTCCATGTGTTTTAGCTAGAATTGTTAGCCTTAGGAATTAAGTATAAAAATTGTTAATAAATTTCCTGAGTATTTTGTCACCTGTAAGACTGAACTGGGCATTCCTTTGGTCAAGTAAGCGATTCATTTATGCCTGGTATGTTGGGCCGTCTTTGGTACTGGAGGTCTGAAATGCAATGTTCGCATTTGAAGTTTGGCCCTGTTGTCCATGCGAAGTTCTGAGAATATTGGAAGGCCTAGATGTGTACTAGGTTATTCTGAATTTGTAATTGGTCCGGAGCTTTGTTCAATATGGTCTGTAATAACTTGTAAAATTGAATAATTGGGGAAATTAGTGAAATTGGGGAAAGGGGTACATTCTAATGCTTGCATAAAAGGATAGAAAACATTCCTATAGGGTCTACGTGATCTATTTGTTATTTTGTTCAACATGCCATATATGATATTTAGTTTCATGTGTTGTGCACTAATAGAGATCATGCCTATAGGATTGTGTTAATATATTCCTTTGCTAATTCCTATCTAGATACCATGTCCATAGGGATTTAATTAATTATTTAATTGATTAACTAATCGGCTGCTTCTGTTGTCTTATTACTTTGCCCATCTAGATAACATGCTTATAGGAATAAGCACGATAAATCAACCAATTATTAGAGAATCTGGCTATAAATACTGCTACTCGCTTAGAAAGCATGCCAATAGGATAAAATACGAGTAATTTCGAGTTTTTCAATGGCTTTCACTGTCTCGTTGTGCGAATCACTTAGAGATCATGTCTATAGGCTTTCATAACATGTAATCTGTAATCTCGATAATCTGAATTGCAGCACTGCACATGAGATATTCTTAAACTGAGCGGTCACTTAGAATCCATGCCTATAGGTTTAAGCAACACCTCGATCCTGAAACTGCCTACTGCATAATATGAAATCTGCCCGCGTGCATTTGTTGTTACATGTGTGAAGTCCTATCTGTTTTGAATGTCGCTAAGTTGTATCATTTTTTAGCAACCTAAGTAAAGTCTAGAACCACCCAAATAGTAGGTCCAAAGCCTCCTGGACCATAAGTATGGGACGGGTAGTGCACACATAGGACGCGACTTAGAATTGAATTAGAACTCTTTAGATAAACAACTTCAACATAGTAATCGGGTAGCACGAGATGATAGTTTGTGCCTGCTGATTAATATGAGCAACTCCTATCTAAAAGAAGTTGTGAAGTATTATTTATGTTGCACGGGGTGATCCTAGGCTAAAAAACTTAGGACCCCCCTTTCCTTTGTACACTAGTCGTCTAATACATTGTGGTTGTATCCTTGTAGTCCTTAAGGTCTTGTACCAATTCTCATTTGTGTTATAATGAAACTCTTCAACTTTTATATTTCTTCATTTATCTGATCACCTAGCCTAATCCACATAGTCTTAAGTTCGGTCGGGACCCACAGTTATGAACCTCAAAGAGTGCCTAACACCTTCTCTTTGAGGTAATTTGAGCCCCTACCCGATCTTTGGTGTCGTTGACTAGTCAAATAGAGTTATTTGCATAATAGGTGCCCTAACTCACCTTAAAACCGTTAGGTGGAGACTCTTCTATTTTAACACCCGTTTAAAAGAGTTATCACATGTCGAAGCCCGCTTTCACGAGAAAAAGGGGCGCGACAACGAGCCATGAACCGCATAAGCAGTTTGAGACTGCAAAAGTGGAAGGCTCTCGCTTAAGTGAAAGTCACACTTAAGATGGAATATCCGCAGGTGCGAAGCCGCATATGCAGCCATTGGTCCGCAGAAGCGGAACCACTAGGCAGGAAAGGGGCAGATCGAGGGTTTGTTCCCATTTTTCATCTTTTGAATTACAAACCTTGGTTTTGGATGATTTTGAGAGATAATTTTCAAGGAGTTGATCGAGGTAAGTGATTTTAAATTGGATTTGATTGTTATACATTAATCCATCATTGTTTTAACCATTTAATTAGTGTTTTGAGTTGGAAAAATTGGGAAAATTTGTGAAAACTTCATAAGCTATATTTTGAGGATTTGAAGGTCTTTTTGAGGTCGGAATTGAATAACTTTAGTATGGTAGGACTCGTTATTGAGTGGGTGTTCGAATTTTGTAAGTTTGGTCTAGTTCCGAGACGCGAGCTGGGGGTTATCTTTTTGAGTTGACTTTTCGACTTTTTTAAAGATTTTATCTTTATTATCTGTAATAGTTTCCTATGGTTTGTATTTATGGTATAAAGTTATTTTGGATAGATTCGAGCCGTTCGGAGTTGGATATTCGCAGAAAAGGCTTACTAGTGGATTGAGTTAGCATGATTTGAGGTAAGTATCTTTCCTAAATTTGTGTGGCAGAATTACCCCTTAGGATTGGAGTTGTTTTGTGTCATTTGTGGTACGTGAAAGCCGTGTACACAAGGTGACGAGTGGGTACACGGGCTATATGTGGTAATTGACCATTTTAGGCTATTTAGCTTCTTTTCATGCCTTTAAACGTTTGTCATAACATGTTATATATTTTATCATCAATTTATCCTTACATGTTTTATTTGACCTTGTTAATTGCTTGTCCCATATTTTACTTATTAATTGCCCTTACATGTTTAGTTGAAGTTATTGTTTCCTTATTGCCTTGTTAATTAATTAACTGTTGAGCTACCCTACTCGAAGTCGTTATTTCTTGGAATATCTTCATGTTGAGCTTTTGATGTTGAAGTTGTCAAATCCGTTATCACATTGAGGCAAAATTGTTAATTGTTGAAATACCATTTGTTGAGCTATTAGATTTCAGTTTGCTATTATTGAAACTCTTGTACACCTTGTTGTTGAGACATGGGCTATTTGTTGTAGAAACATCGATATTGTTGATTCTTTTAGCAAGTTGTGGTATTTGGGCACTTGAGGTACGAGTTGTGATATGTTGTGATATTGATACGCATAAGGTGGTATAAGGAGAATGGTTGATACACATGCAGTGAGATAAGGTGGGCTTGATACGCGTGTTGCTAGTAGGGAAACTACTTGAAGCCATGTGGTGTGATAAGGTGGGATAAAATAAGGCTCTCGCATGATATAAGGAAAACTTGTGTTTTGATTGTGAAATGAGACTACGAGGTGGTACCTCGGTAGTGATTCTCGTTGTTATCTCAGTTATCTCGCTTGTATTTGTCTGCATTGTTTCCTTGATGCTCTTATTATGTGTTCCTTCCTTGTTGCATTTATTGCTTTGAATCTAGTTGCAGTCTATCTTGTTGTATTTCCTTATTGCCTCATTTTCCTCTTTTACATTCTTTGAATGCATTATGCTTGTTAAATTTCTTATTCTTATCCTAGTAAGTGTCTTGACCTGACCTCGTCATAACTCTACCAAGATTATGCTTGATACTTGCTGGGTACTATTGGGGGTGTACTCATACTATGCTTATACACATCTTTTTCTGTAGATCCAGGTACCTCATACCAGGCTAGGAACCAGTGAGTAGAGCTTCTAGATCGGATATTTCAAGGTATACCTACCGGTGTTCGCAGGCCTAGAGTTACCCTCTGTCCTTGTTTTCTCTTGCATACTCTTTATGTAGATAGTGATGTCTTAGGGATGTTTCAATATACTCGTGCAGAGCTTATGACTCAGTCTCACCAGATTTTGGGGAGTTATTGTCAGTTGTATTGTGGAGTTCTTTTATGACCTGGTTGGTTTAAATTTGAAGTTCTATAATTATTTCCGTTATTTCATCATCTATGTTAGGCTTACCTATCCATCACGACATCCTACAGAGAGATTGGGGTCGTGACACAGGGACTTCAAGGCCTACAGATGGAATAACATCCACCTCAAAATCTCCAAAGGCTGATAGCGGTACCACTCCCTAGCAATCACCCCTCTCAGCAGCACCTAGATCTGCACAGGAAGTGCAAAATGTAGTATGAGTACAACCAACTCTATGTACTCAATAAGTAACAAGCCTAACCTCGGACTAAAAGAAGTGATGAGCTTGGCAAGGTCCAAAATTCAATTCCAAACAGCCAAATAACAATGATAATGGAAAAATAACGACACCAGGAAAAGTAGCTCAAACAATATAAAATTTAAAATTTTCACAATGAGAAAAGAAATAAGCATGCTTTTCAAGAATAACAGTTAAGGAAAAAATTCTTCCACATAAATCACTTAAACATGATTTTATCAATTTAACTGTGTTTCCAAGTTTAACAGACCAAATAGAGATATCAAGTACCAATAAGCATGAGGGAAGAAACACGATGAGGTTCCTGCATGATAAGTAGACATGCAAGATTCAACAATATCATAATTAAATCATCAACTATATCAAATCTCAGCAGATGTATTTGAACCGTGTACCTGCGCCCACGGTTAATACCTGACTCTGGAGGGGCGCGTCCTGGCCCAAGCGCTAATTGGGTCTAAGTCAATGATCAATATCACTTAGCCCAACATGGGGCCTGGCGCACACACCTCCTCATAATTAATACCACTTAGCCTAATATGGGGCCTGGCGTACGCATCACATCACTATCAATATTAAGTCGGCTCTATGGCCCAAGATCAGTCATCAATCGCTCAAGTCTCAAATGCTCACATCTAACAATACTCAGCTCAAACCATGTCATACATATAAGGGCATCAATAACACGTGAGATAACATATAAAGAATGCATAGAGACAGAGGTATAATACTCAAATATAACATGATTCCTAAGAATATGACTAGAATTAAGGCAAATAACTCAATATATCAAGAATATCCATATCATGTCTCGAACACGCAAGAACATAGCTCAGACATGATTTCTAACATGAATAGTAGCTCATGTAGCCATGCAAGTGAAGAAAACATAGAAATAAAGGGTCATGATAGCAAAACAAGGCACATAATATCCTTAGGTGTTACACCCCATATTTTCGCACGTGAACGTATACCATAATTAAATTGATATAATCTCGGATATAAGATGTTACATTACACATTTTCGTACGTTAAAGTTTCTTCGTAAGTTAATCGACGTAAGCTCGGGAATGAGATTAGTTTGGGATTATAAGTATTATGCTATTTCAAACAAGGGATAAGTAAATTCGTGAAGGTGAGAGAGTAAGCAAATCGAAGAAAATGAGTTTCATCTAGGTTTTACAATTTGGGCTAATATACAGCACGAGCTACAATACTCGATATTTATGGACTAGTCCAATACAAGATACCATATGATCATGATAGTAAGGTGTATAAGATGTGCTAAAAGTAATTAGTATTTTAAGTAATTTGAGATGATTCTTAATTATATGGGTAATTAGTCAATTGTTGGATTAATGGGGAATTTCCAAGTTAATTAAGAAATTGGTGATTTATTTAAGACATTTTAGATTGTCTTTTGGATAAAGTCTTGAAACCAACGTGGCAGCCAATAAAAAGCCCCAAAGAATGACTCTTCAATTAGATGCTATGTGGCATATTTAAGATAATTGGTGGCACACAAACCTAAAAGTAAGGATTATTATACATAAGTTAAGAGGAAAAATTCATAAGATTGCTAAAGCTCACAGGTGAAGCTCAAAATTTCAAGAATATTCACTATAAGACTTCTAATTCACAAAGAAAGTGAATTAGATTTAAGCAAAATAACGAATTTTGGGCAAAAATTTCATACGAAGTTACACTGCGTAATAGCAACGGGATTTGCAATTCTAAGAGAGCGCGGTACAATCTTTCTCAAGAACATCATACGAATTTTGCCCTACTTTGATCCGCTATTACGTGTTATCGCAATTGACGTGTGTTGGAAGGATTTTCAAGATAATCGACTCAGGTATGTTAAGGCTATCCCTTCTTTCTTTTGGCATGATCCATACGATACAAACGACACGAGCAAATGCACAACTTCCATAAATGACTCTATCCATAGAAATTGTAGAGATGCTTATATTCTTGATTTCCCATGTATCCTATTATTCTATCATCTGTTCACGGGTCTCAGACAATACGTAAGTTGACAAAGTTTATTTCATGATATTAATTAGAGGTATAATGGTCTTATGACGTTATTGACGTACTTCTCATGCATTGCATTCATTTACATTGACCTATGACCAAATGTTTTTATATACACATATTTATATATATACAGGATATGGGAAAAAATTACGGCATTATATACGCACCATCACCTTATCAGCTGGTATACGTTGATGATGTTGCCCACAGTGGCCGAAATAAAATGATGGGATGCCCTCAAAGGCTTGATGATGTTATGAACGTATGACCATGAATGGTATGACATTTATATGCATATGCATGACATTATAATATTAAATATTCACAGAGATATTCAGATATACATGTTGAGTCTTTTACTCCATGTTTCTCTCATGTCTATTTTTTACTAATTTTCATTTATTACATACTCGGTACATTATTTGTACTGACATCCCTTTTTCCTAGGGACGCTGCATTTCATTACCGCAGGTCCCGATACATAAGTCGAGAGTCCTCCAAGTAGGCTATCAGCTCCGCGGAAGATGTTGGTGCGCTTCATTGCTCCGGAGTTGCTTGTTTGGTCAGTATGATTTAGATGCGTATTGTTTGGTATGGAGGGGCCCTGTCCCGACCTTTATGATAAGTATGTACTGTTAGAGGCTTGTAGAAAGATGTCATGTATACGGATACTTGTATGGCCTTGCCGGCCTATGTTTTGAGTTTACAAATGTTCATGTTGGCCTTATAGGCTCGTATGTCACATGTATAAGTTTTTATATCAGGTTGGGTCGTCCTATATTGAGTATTCCCTTATTTTATTCTGGTTAGCCCATTTGGCCCATTTGCCAATGAGAGTATGATAAGAAATATATGTATGTTAGTACTCGGTTGAGTAAGGTACCGTGTGCCCGTTGCGGCCCATATGTTTGAGTCGTGACAAAAGTGGTATCAGAGCAGTTCTGTCCTAGGGAGTCTACAAGCTGTGTCTAGTAGAGTCTTGTTTATGGGTGTGTCGTGCACCACACTTATAAGCAGGAGGCTACAGGACATTTAGGACTGTCACTCTTTCTTCTTACTCTAGATCGTGTGGTAGAGCTCAGTCGTAGAAATTCAAATTCCTAAATTCTAATATACTCGTAATACAACGATACCTATATCTACAAAGACGGTTGGTAAGAGATATAGATGTGGAAGAGTTGAGTTAGAGGAATTCGAGTTTGCATCATTCCTATGATGGATAAGATGTGTGTACTAAGACGTATAAGCTCCTTGATAAGGAGCCTTGAGGCAAGAATATCTATCCACCCCTATGGTGAAAGGCAATGAGAGACTCAGAAGATAGATACAAATTTCAACAAGTAAAAGAATCAATATGAAGAAGGGTACGAGGTACCCAGTTAGTAAAAATGATCATTATTTACAATTCAGGAAGAGAGATATAAGCATTCCGAGTTACCTTCAACAGTAACAGAGGTATGTACAATTGGCCACACTGATCTCGGTTATGCCCTATGGGAGCTAGCTGATATGGTTTAAGAAGGATGGGATATCAGGATCCAGCTGGGGTTGAAGTAACCCAAAATGTTGGATAGATTGTTAGCGTTAGCTGACATTCCAAAGGATATTGCAAATGTTGTAATAGATCTCCTTGTGAGACACCCAGATGATGCACTCTAAAATAGTACAACTAGATATGAGTACTACAAATATAGGCACAGGAAGCATGGAAGGGATAAATATTATCTTAGTGTGGCTCCCATCACTAGTAGAGAGAGAATGTTAGGCAACCCGAAGGGCCAGTTGATGGATCAAGGGGAGCTAAAGGAAAAATAATGTCTTGTTAAAGTTTTCAGAATAAAGTGATAGACATAAATGTTAGCAGGGAAATAAGAAGAGAGTTAATCAAGCATTGTGAATAAGATGTGATACATGGATGATAACGGTAGAAAAAAAAAATGAAAATGAGACAGTATTACAGAGTCTATAGTCAAGAGAAGGAAAAGATGAGAGATGACAGGCCTTGAGACAAGAAAAGAGTATAGGCCATAAAGTCATATCCTCATTTCGAGAAATAAGTTCGTGACCCTAACGTTCATAGCCGGATGCTCTCCCTTCTCTCTTCTTTCTCTCTCTAGGTTTTGTCGTGTTGATTGAGGTTGGGCAGCCATGGCTGCTGCAATCTCTCCCCAGACTTTGGCTGTGGGAGAGGCGAACCAAAAAGCTAACGATACAACAACAAACAACAATCCAAAACAGCTATATGCTGATCAGTTACGTCCAAAACAATCTGCCGCAATGTTGTTTGATTTGGTTCCTGTGACGATTGATCATGGTGAGCCAATGATAGAGTTCTCAATGGATGAGNCGCAAGGTCATGAAGGAGTTGTGACTCTAGTGGAAGGAACTCCTACAGGTGATAAGGCTGCTAATGCAGGCAAAACTTGTTACAGACGAACTATTGCCCAAACTTCAGGGATTGAAAAACCTGGGTATATGGGCATAGAACTGGAAAATAGAACTGGGAATTTAGTTGGGGATGACAAGGGAGATGATAGAAACAAAGAGGAAGAAGATTGGAACGTGGTAACCCCCAGAAAATCTCCCACAAAGAACGGGCTCTCACCAAAAAAACAGACTCAAGGTGTTCGATCAAATGACACTAACATCGTGGCCAGCACAAATTCCTTCAAGATTCTTGCAGCTGATAGCGAGTTTGGAGGTGATGCAACTGGTCTAAGCGATAATGTGTTATCTAGGGAGGTGGTACTATGCCCAAGAAACGACAAGGAAAGGCAGGACAATGACAATTTAACTAAGGAAAGTGCTGCTCGACTAAATGCCACAAAGAATAAACTGGTGGACAAAAATCTGGGCAACCAAGCACATAATCCAAATATCTTAACACTGCAATTCTCAAGCCCTCATGTGGAACAAATTATTAGAGAAGCCCAGAATGCAATGATGGTCAATAATATAGTTAATCACCCATTGGTTACTTTAAATACATCCGTATTTGAAGTACCATCACAGTCATTTAAANAACATTCAATGGCTTCAGCTGGTGTTAATTCTGGACAGCAGAATCCAGGAGCTGTAGCATCTACCGGACATCATCAACAGGATGAAAGGATACTAGATATTTCGATAGAGGAAAAAAAACTGCTCGATGCATTGGTTCCTTTAAATTTGGAGAGAGATATTTATGAAGAAGGTGAAGAAGATGCAATGTTACAACAGTGTCGGGCAGAGGCATCAAGAAAAGGTGATCTATCACCAATGCATAGTGGACAACGCAAGAAATATCATACAAGGGACAAAAGTTGGGATGGAAGGGTACATGAAGATGCAAACATAAGGCGACTCCCGATGAGAGTTGCCAAACAAAAGCAGGCCATCCAAACTACGTCTACAAAGTCCAATCGTTCAAAGAAGAAAGCATGAAGTTTGAAGATATTTTGAAAAGGGATGAGGAAGACTTCAAGAGTCTACAAATTGAAGATTTCACAACGTTAGAGAAGAGGGAGCAGTATTGTTTTTCTTACATTTTCTTATTCTACCATCACATTAGCATAGTTCTATGTAATATCATCACAGAGTATGTTATAAACTCTGTGATGATCATAGAATATCTAGTTCTATCTAGTTCTTTGTTTTTACATGCATGTTAGTAAGTGAGGCTTTTTGTTTGCCTCAATAGGATTAGTAAGGTAAGGTTTAGCCCAGTTTGTGTTGCTCTAGCCATATGCCGTTGGAAAGATATCCAAATGGCTATGAGATTATATGCTCTCGTGAGACTTTGCCGGCAGCTACACCATGACTCCTCTACATGAGGCTGCCATAAGGGCAATGTGAGACGCAGAGGAGTGATTATATAGCTAAGGCATAGTAGCAACACAACTGGTCTATTGTCCCCCTTATTTGTACTCATCCTATGTGGTTCGTTTTTGCTTTTATTATTAATAAAATAGCCCTAGGCACCAGCCTAGTGGTTTTGCCAAAAAAAAAAAAAGATTACCAGGAGGAAAAGTTTGACCCCAGAGTAATAAGAAATCAGTATGGGCTGGTGAACAAGATAAACTAAGCAAAAATTAGGGACTGAGTGATTTGATAATAGTCGGCATCATGAGAAATTCAGAGAGTGCGTTCCGGCAATAATAGAATGGACGACAGAAGAATAAACCTTAAAGGTCATTCAGGAAGACGCTTCCCTAAAGCAAGAAATGTGAGCGAAACTAAGCTTAAGGGACTGTGTTTGCCAGTTACACTAGGTATCTCCCTCGCGAGTAAGGAATTTTATTTTCCTTGGTACAGAAAGATTTTCGCAAGGTGCGTAAGCGTCATCGATGATGTGAAAAGACACCAAAGTTGAAGAGGTAAAACATCTATAGGTAGATCGTTGTAGCTCTAAATCTTAGTTCTCCCCTAAAGGGGAGAATATGGAGTGATGTGGCATTAAGTCAGAATTAAGTGGTTCTAGTAACTATGGAATGGTAAAGGACGAATGTGATAAAAATGAGAAATGGATGAGATTGCACTTATTCAAATCTTACATATATTCTACAATTCCAGAACATTTTGCAAGCACGACGTCAAGGAAAGGAAGTAAGGGTTCCAGCCCGGGATGTTTTTTATAAATAAGGAGCCAGGGCGAGAGGTAAGTTAAGACAAAAGGAATAATCCAAGAAAGATTACTCAGAATATTGATAGGAGAATGGGTCAACGAGTAGTTAGTAGTTGATTCAGGTAGATCCTAGTTATGGCTAGACAAGAGGATAAAGACAATCAACAGATCAATGCAAGATAAACATAGGAAACCCCAACATGGGGGAATTCAGCCTTGCAGTTAGGACATTGTAATACTTGAGATATATTCATATAGGAATTGGGGAAGTTAACAAGGTAGCGCATGAGTATTACAAATATAAAAGAGAATGCCATTGGAAAGACAGTCGAAATATCAGTTCAGAAGCAATCCTACAAGCACAAGGGCATGGAGGTAAGTAACTACGGATTATTATAGGCGAGGAAGGACATCAACAATTCCGTCGAGTATACAATGTAATAAGCTCGCAGTTTTACAAGAGTCAGAGGGTCCTCCCTAAGTACTACAATGAAAGTCTATTTGAGGAAATAAGAAAGAAGGCTTTAACCTAAGATAGTAAATTAAAGAAGGAATGGTCATGTAAAAACAATCTCACAACAACACTGTTTGCGCTCCATAATAAAGTGGCAGCTATCGTGGCTAATGAACGGGAAGTAAAATCAAAAGTGATATTCGAGATCATATGAGTTGCACAAAAAATTTCGGCATGCATGAGAATAAGATAAGCTAAGTATGCACGCAACAAGGGGGCAGAAAGGCCCCAAAAAGTAATTGCCTACAATTAAAGAAAGTTGAGAAGGAACAAAAGGAATTATTCGATCAATGATCCAGGGATAATTACATTATGAATGCACCTAAAATTTCGGAGTATTATCCATGTAGCATATATGTTGACAATCATACAACCATAGAAGACTCTGGTATAAGTTACAAGAAAGAATTGAGTCCAGGTCATAGACAAAGGATTGAATTGCTTAAAGATTGTATCATGAATATTCCATAGCGCCCATAAAAGGCTAAAATTAATGAATAATGTCATGAGCCGCAGATTAGAAGATAGCTTAAGACTAAATAAAGGTTGAGCAGAGGGAAGAGGAAACTAAAGAATTACATCAACTAAGTAAATCAGGAGTTTGATTATTGGACCCAGGAGATTATGGACATCATGATTGAGAATATTGCAGAATCACTCTTAATATCCGAGGTACAAGAGACACAATAAAATATTCATATTTTATAACGGCTATATGATAAAGCCAGTTAGAAGAGTACCATCCTCATAAGAAGTCAGTATAAGGCTTCCACTGAATCATGTAAAAAGGTGCAAGTATTATAATAGAAGTTCAAGTTGTAGATGTAAATTATACCTATTTGGAAGGAAGGTCATGAAAGAGATGGAAGATGTGATACAAGACTTTAAGGTAAGTAAGGTAAAGGTGAACAACATACGAGATACTCAAATGCAGAAGATTGTGAATAGACCATACTTCGGATAGAAGGGTAGAAGTGCGGGGATTCAATATCCAGGAATGATAGCGGCATCGTTAGTGGCATATATTGCACCCTATGGTTTCTAGGTATTGAGAGATCTAGTTAAGAGAGTAAAATAAGAGTTAGAGACGATGTAATGTCTCACTTGAAGTTCCATAAAAGCATAAGGAAATCGGTCGCAAACTAAAGTATGATAGAACGACAAGGTTTTAGAAAGACAGGAGTAAGGATAAGAAAAAGGGCAAGTGAGAAGGTGAAGAAAATGGATAAGTCCTCAGGATTAAGCCCGTGAAAACAAGGGAACTGATGGTTTCTCTAAGTTATATAAAGCTCAGTATATCCTGAATGAACTCAAAGGATTCTAAGACTAATAGCATTTAGAAGAGATGGAATGTTGCCCTAGTAGTAGAATGAGGGTGTAGTTGTGATAGAAGAAGAATGAAGTTGGCCTTCGATTGAGTAATGATTTGAAGAAAAAATAAAAGAGGAGGGGGATTTATTCAGTTTTACAGGATTAAAATACCCATGTAAGTAAAACACATTGGGATGCTATGAGAGACGGTTATGGAAGTATAGTATCGCCCCAGGTGGATCAGTCTAATCATTTCAAATGGTCCTCGATGAGACGTAAGTCCTCGTGGCAATGTATTACGTAAGAAGTTTCAAGTTATCAATGGTAGATTATAATCAATGTTGAGGTGAGTCAACAAAGATGAATAAGAGTTACAAAGTATGAGATGAGAGTAGGCCATCGGTCTTAAGATGAACAGTAATGAGGAAGCATTAAAGGACTTAGATTTATACATATAGGATAAGAAACTCGAGTAACCTGGAGTTTGGTAGCACGCCTTAGTAACGATAAATCGAAGAAAGAGTTATAGTATAGTATGACCTACCTAGATGCAGTAAAGCCACACGGATGGATAACCGAGGATATGAAACAAGATATATCAATAGTCGTAAGTTCGACAAAGTACCGAGCAAATAACTTCAGTACACCTATAGATGCCCAAAGGGGAAATCTTGGCAAGTTCTGTATATATTCCCAAAATGAGTCCTAGGGATGGGCTAAAAGTTGGAGGAAAAAAAAGGAGAGAAGAGTTGCATAGGCGCACTTACAAGGTCAGAGTCGTACAGGCTGCATGATAGAAGGTAGCAACAGTTACGAGATTGAAAAGATTCCGACCACAAGTCGTGGTGTGAGAAAGAGGCCTGAAGAGGGGAATGCCCTGGCCTTTGGAATTATTCACAGAACAGTTGCCTAGATGGCAAGGAGAGTACTAAAGTATTTGGAAGACATAAGTTATGAAAACGATAAGTGCATCAGTCAGCATTCGAGGACGAATGTTCCAAAGGGGGGAATGATGTTACACCCCGTATTTTCGCACGTGAAAATACGCCATAATTAAATTTATATAAGCTCGGATATGAGATGTTACATTTCACATTTTCATACGTTAAAGTTTCATCGTAAGTTAATCGACGTAAGCTCAGGAATGAGATTATTTTTGGATTATAAGTATTATGCTATTTCAAACAAGTGATAAGTAAATTCGTGAAGGTGAGAGGGTAAGAAAATCGAAGAAAATGAGTTTCGTCGAGGTTTGACAATTTGGGCTAATATATTGTCCGAGCTACAATACCCAGTATTTATGGACTAGTCGACTATAAGATACTATATGACCATGATAGTAAGGTGTATAACATGTGTTAAAAGTAAGTAGTAATTTAAGTAACTTGAGATGATTCTTAAATATGTGGGTAATTGGTTAATTGTTGGATTAGTGGGGAATTTCCAAGTTAATTAGGAAATTGGTAATTTATTTAAGACATTTTGGATTGTCATTTGGATAAAGTCTTGAAACCAACGTGGCAGCCAATAAAAAGCCCTAAAGAATGACTCTTCAATTAGGTTCTATGTGGCATATTTAATAGAATTAGTGGCACACAAACCTCAAAGTAAGGGATTATTATACATAAGTTAAGAGGAAAAATTCATAAGCTTGCTAAAGCTCACGGGTGAAGCTCAAAATTTCAAGAATCTCTTTATTCACTATAAGACTTTTAATTCACAAAGAAACATGAACTAGAATTTAAGCAAAGTAACGAATTTTGGGCAAAAATTTCATACGAAGTTACACTGCGTAATAGCAACGGGATTTGCAATTTGTTTGCCTTGAAAATGGTAATTACAATTATATTTGATTATGTGATTCTAAAAATTTGTGATCTATTTTAATACCGGTTGATTAAGAAGTAGATAATTAATATAAAGCGAGGAAACGAAATAAGAATAAAAGGAAGCGAGATTATGCAAACCGAGCAGCGGTGAGATCGGTCTCGAGGGTGGTCGGTAAGGGCCTCGAGATCGAGCTTTAGAAGCTTGACAATGGGCTATCGATAACCGTATAATAGTACTGAAAGCCTTAAGAGTGGCCTATTTTATGATAAATAACAAGTAATAAATGAAGAATAACTCAAGAACACAATAAATAAGAAGCAATAAATTGATGAAGCAATTGGAGAGATTGTTTTTTTGTTAAAGGGCATATGATGTTCTTGTTCTTGTATATTGAGTATCATGTGAGTTACAAAGTGACAAGGATCCCCATAATATATGAGGGGGAATCCCAACATAGTACATTTGTAATAAATGCATAGAGATATGGCTGGTACAACCATTTAATGCTATGGTACGGGCTTGTACTATTTTGTATACTTTGTAAGCTTTAACCACGTGCCCCTCAGACGTCTCCCGCCTTTCTATGTCGATCTTCGGTTTGCATTTCCTCGAGGTCGAGGGCCTTCGACATGACCCCTCGATGCCAAAACTCGAACCTTTGAGCCTTCTGATTGTCGTGGTGACCGTAAAATCGGGCTCTCCGATTTTAGTCGTATACAGATAGTCCTCGCATTTCTTAGAATGAAGAGATAAGAAACGGCCTTGAATTTTGTATTTTTAATGCTCCTATTATGACATCATTCCCTTCAGGGCATTAAATGATGCGACATAAAAAGTTGCAGAGGTCGCTGTCAAACCAATTCCCGAGAGGCCCATGAACCGTCACGATTTCGGCCCTTCCACTTCACACATGCCTAAAGGGCCTCTATAAATACTATAACCTCTTGCCTTTTCAAAGTTTTGCATCTTCTTCATCTTCTCCAAACCTTCAAATTTAGCTAAGTGTTTTCCATTTCTATCTTCTGCCTGCGTATATTTTCTCGTCTTCTCGTTTCAAAACTCGATTATTATCATGGCCAAAACTTCAAAAATGGTTCCACAAAAAGAGGGAGCCGCCTCTTGGTCATGTCCGTCCAAGAGCAAGTCAAAAATTCCTCCTACCATCAAAAAATGCATCCCAGGCCCTTTTGACACCATTTCCGACTTCTCAATAGAAAAATCACCTTCTACCCCGGGTCGATGAGAGCCCATGTCCCGATACATAAGTGTAGTATCGGATGTAGAGAGGGTAAAACTCGACTGCTGCTGGAGGAGGTGACTCGAGTAGATATTCCTTCGGACGACTCGAGTACATATACCTTCACCTTAGGTCCCGTCGATTCTTCTTCTCCACCGATTGATCCGGTGATTCTTGATTTTTTCCATCAGTCGGGGTGACACTCGGTCAGATATATCCTTCTTTTTGGAGGATCGTATACATGTTCCGGCACATTGCCAATATGGTCAAGGGAATGACTTTTACCCTAGACCATTTGATTAGACTGTACAACCCTCGCCTCTTTTGCGGGGGCCTGATTAAACTGCACCGCCGATCCACCAAGGCGTTCCTCACCTATATTGTCGAGGATAAGGATCGGGGATGGATGAGCCGATTCTTCAGAGTTAGAACTTCGGACGTCATCCCTGCCGATAGACTGTTGTTCCTGGAGGAGGGGAACATGAAACGTAAGTTCCCTCATGTTAATTATGCTTAACCATCTCTTTTTTTCTTTCTAACGGTTCTAAATATTATTTCTTTTGGTTGTGCAGCCACCGTCTAGTTTCCCGACGCGGTGACCTTCCGGGGTGGATCAGGCTTTTGGACTCCGCCTTCCCATATAAAAAATGCGTGTGGCGTGAGCTGGCAAAGAACCATGGTATGCTAAAGTTGCCATTTGATTTCTCTTTCTCTGCAAGAACTTTTGATGATGATGTTTTCTAATATAACACGTTTGTGCAGGACTCGGTGAAGGCGTGTTGATGAGACCGTCTCCACCTGGTGAGGAAGGGGCCCCGAAAGTCGCCAAAGATAAGAAAAGGAATAAGGAGGCCTCGGTGGAGTCTCCAAAATAAAAAAGGACGAAGGCTCGGAAGCCCAATACTAATGCCACTGTCTTGTCCTCGACGGCCTCTGAGAGCCTGCGGGCCGAGGAAGAACGCGAACACGCCTGCCCTTTGGTACAAAGGGTGAAACGAAGTGCTGATGCTTCGAGAGCTGTTGGGCGCTCGTCTGTTGAGCTAGAGGCGGCCGATGCATACCCGTCGTGCATAGAGATGACCCTCAAGGAGGGTTTGGGCGCAGTCACCGAGACGCTCATCGGAAATGGCACAGTCCCTGGTGAGGAGCTCAGAGGGCTTGCTACTGGAGCTTCCCGGGATCGGGGAAAAACCTCGATAGAGGCCGATGCCGCCAGAGGATTTCACTCAGGCCCGTCATTTTCTCCGGGGGAGATACGGGATGCTCAAGTTAGGGGTGTTCTTGGTCTAGAGACCTTTCGTGGAGAGGATGATGCATTTGGAGACTATTTTGAGGGGGTTGACAAGGAGACATATGTTGATGGCCCAGTTTCTCTCGAGGAAGCCGAGAAGCTCCTAAAGCAGGTGACTTTTGAGAAGTAATATGCTATTTTTAGATCTTCTATTAATGTTTTCTGATTTCCCCTTTTCTGTGCTGCAGGTCAAGAAGCTGTATCACCAAGACTTCTACAAGGTGTAAGATGAGTTGACTCATCGTGGAGAGGAGCTTGAGAAGCTCATGTCGGAGTCTGTCGAGCTGGAGGCTCTATGTGCTCGAAAGGAGGGGGAACTAACCAACCTCCGGGAAAAATTTGAGAGAGCACTTCGAGAGAGGGCCGACCTCACCGAGAAGGTATGCTGGTACCCACACTTTTATATTAGTTTCAATGTCTTATGCTAACCGACTTATTATCTATTTTTCAGATTGAGCAGAAGGACGCCCTGGCAGAGCGGCTTCGAGAGGAGGTTGCGGTCAAGGGTGCCAAAATCCTAGAGCTGGCTCGGCTGAATAATGTCGCGGCTTTGGAGAGGGAGGCGCTTCGGGGGAAGTTATCCTCGGTTCAAGACCTTCTCTGAGGTGCTCAGGAGGAGGCTGCTGCACTATCTGCTACCAAGTCTGAGGCTGCTGAATATGTCTCCTCATATAAGAGAGACGTTGTTGCTACGAATGATCGGGCCAAGGAGATATCTGAGAAGGCTGAGAAGTTGGCTTGGGCAGTTGCTTATGCCCGTATTCAAGCTACGAGACAAGCCTTCAAGGAAGTGAGTGCTAAGGGAATCGATCTTTCTGTCGAGATCGAAGAAGCCAGAGCCTTGGAGGAAGAAACAGAAATGCCGACTACGTCAGACGAGAGCTCTGACAGCGGCTCGGACAGAAGCGAAGGCGGAGAGTAGACTCTCCTGTTTATTTTTCTTTCCTCTCTTTCTGCATATGGGACCCTTCGAGGGAATTTTTTGTATGTAAAAAACACCTCTGTAGATATATTTTTTGAAATTTTTGAAATAGAATATTTCGTGTCACATATTGCACAAACTTTGTCTCGTAATGTTTATGCACCAATTCACTTTCATGCTTCGATCCTTAGCTCCTCGGAACTCACACTTGCAATAACAGATCCCCCCGAGACCGGACGCATTCTCGAGGGTAGGTCGGCATATGAACTTTTGATCCATCGAATGCCGTATGACGGTATCATTTATGTGACGTGACCATGAACAGACTGATGTGGCCCCACCCGTACACTTCCCCAAACGCTTATGATGATTTTTCCAGAAATTGAATGGACTTTAAGGTAGTTGGTTGGCCACTTTCCACTCTATATATGTATATTTATTCTTGCTCCTTCTTCATTCTAACTCTTGCATCTTTATAAAACTTAGCTTTCCTTTCAACTTTCTCATCCCTTTCCTATTTTTGCGAAAACTGCTTTCATCCCTTCCTACTTATCCCTGCTTGAGTAATTATGGCTGCCATGCCCGAATCTGTTCACCAAGAAGAGGGAAATTCTTCCTCTACTCCTAGCCTGACCGGTAGTATACTGTCGGCGTATGGTGAGTTAACTTCGTACTGCTTTTCTCCACAGAAGGACTTCACATTAGAGAAATCATTCGATGCTCTGGGCCATCGAGAGCATGCTTCAAGGTTTGTTCGATCAATAGAAGAAAACCCGAGGCCGTAAGGAGACTGTGGCTGGGGGGAAAATGTGAGGCTGCAGATACCCTCTCAAGAAGAGAACGTTTTGACTTATGTAGAGGGTTACTTGAACATGTATACATACGCGTTTACATTAGTCCCCCTCGACCGACTCGTGCCCAAATTCTGCAAAAGGTACCGAGTCACCCTGGCGCAGATTCATTCGTCCTTTTGGCGGATAGTGCTGATGAGGAGGAACTTCACCGAAAAGGGTGAGCTCGAGTTTAACCTCAACCACCTTATCAGATTATATCGGGCTCAGCATTGTCGAGGCGTGATTGTGTTACGATGCCGGTCCACTAGACCTTTCATTGCCAGTGACGATGAGGACCGAAAAGGAGGATGGATGAGTCCATTTGTTTGAGTGAGGACCATCGATATCATCCCAACGGAGTTCCTGCCATTTCCCGAAAAATGGAACTTCAGACGTAAGTGCCACATCGTACCTTAGTGTCTCTTGCTTTCACTGATTTGTAAGGGTGTTTATTTTTTCTTTTTTCGCGGTCCTGTGGGTGTCGGGGGAGGTCCCCGATCTTGCGGACTGGACTCAGAGGGTGGCAGATTCCTCAACATACGACGAACGCAAGTGGCGTGATCTATCGAAGGGAAGATGGGAAGCAAAGCACCATGGTACGAGCCGCGTGGTTGCCCTTTTGATGAATTTTTTCTTTTGTGTATACTAACTTTGCCACCGTAGGTGTTGGTGGGTTTTTTGAAATGAGACCGTGCCCCTTCGAGGAGAGGGAAGGCCCAGAGGAGGACAATAAGCGAAGAAGATCCTATGCAGACGATGACATCCTTAATGAAGCGGGCCCTCTCGGAGACATAAAGGAGATACCGTAGCTGAGGAGAGCTTTAAATACATTGGTCATTCTGCGGACACCAGCTTTCCTCGGGGGGAAGATTATTTATCTACGACTCGAGCTGGGGGCCCTTCTGAGCTTGCCGATTCTACCAGACCCGAAACCTCTAACTTCGAAGAAGAGGTTCCTCGAGAGAGGAAGAGCAAAAGTCCTCTACCATCATCTGTTTCAACCATTGAAGGTACTTTGAGGGACGCTCAGAACTAGGGGCCGCCCGAACCAAGTGAGGTTTCGAGTGGGCATGCCCCTATTGAGAGAGGTTCAACGGGGTCCGATGGGGCCAGGCCAGTAGATCATGTTCAACTTTTGAGGAGGCTCAACGGTTCTGCTCTGAGGTGAGTTATGATGTGCCTTACTGGCTTGTTAGCATGAATCTTCATCTTTTTGAACCAAAGCTTCTCTTTTGTAGGTTTTTGACAAACTCAATCTCAAGCTACTTCGCTGTGAGACCAGGTTGCGTGAAGCTTTGGGTAAGGAAAAATCTCTCAAGCTTCTTTGCAATAAGAAGACAAAAGAGTTGATACATCTTCGGGCGGAGATGCATCGGAGCCAAAAATATGAAGGCAATCTCGAGCGTCAGGTAACCCTTACTTCGAGGGAGTATGTGCTTCTTTTCTCGCTTTCCAGAACTAATGCTTTGGTGCTTCAGCTGCAGGGAAATATCGAAGTGTTAGAGCTCCTTTAGCGAGAGGTCGGGCAAGTTAATTCCGAATGCCAAGCGTTAAAGGCGCAGATAGGCGTACATGTTTCATCCCAAAAGAATGCTTTAGCCAAGGCTGCTGCCTTCGAGATACAACTTCGGAATGCCCGAGAAGATAACTCGATTTAGACAAGATGGATTGCCAAGCTCGAGACTGATCTTTTATATCTGAAGTACGAGGTCATTGATGCTCGGGCTGAAGCTGAAGAAGTTCGGGCGAAGGCCGATAAGAAGGTGGCAGTCTATTTGAAATATGTTGCTGATGTTCGGGCGGAGCTGAGGAGAGCTTTTGATAGAGAGATGAGGGGAAATGAATACGCCCGATGTAGATCTCAGAGGGAGACGCTTGAAGCGATTAATGTTAGGGGCTTTGATCTCTCGGAAGAGATAAAGCAGGCCAAGGCGGATGAGATCGACGCCAAGTTTTTCCTTTCTTCAGGTGCCGATGTTGGTATTTGAAGGCTTCCGAGGGAGTTTGTCCCTAGAGTAGATTAGGTTTTCCTTATTTGTTCTTTGTAAAATCTCCTGTGGGAGCATTGTAGATGCATATTTGTAATGTACATATATATATATATGAAAGATTTTTTATTTATTCTAATTTGCTTTGTCGATAATCAGCCTAGGTTGGCCCGTGGGCTCTTATGCATTAGGGTCGGTACGACTTTTGGCTGGCGACTCAGGCTCTTACGCGTTTGGCCCTTAGGCGCTTTAGTTAACCATTTCGGGCTCAGTCTCCGAGTCTGATTTGACTCGAGCTCATCGGCCCTTAGGTTTTTAAATTGTCCCAGGGGCGCTTTTGGTTAGTACGACTTGTAGCTGGAGACTCGGGCTCTTATGCTTTAGGTCGGTACGACCTTTAGTGTAGCTGGTGACTCAAGCTCTTACGCGTTTGGCGCTTAGGCGCTTTAGTTAACCGTTTCGAGCTCAGTCTCTGAGATGGCTTTGACTCGAGCTCATCGGCCCTTAAGTTTTTTAATTGGCCCTGGGGCACTTTTGGTCGGTACGACTTGTAGCTGGCGACTCGGGCTCTTATGCTTTAGGTCGGTACAACCTTTAGTGTAGCTGGCGACTCAGGCTCTTACAAGCTTTAATTAACCATTTCGGGCTCAGCCTCTAAGTCAACTTTGACTCGAGCTCATCAACCTTTAGGTTTTTAAATTGGCCCTGGGGCACTTTTGGTCAGTACGACCGATAGCTGGCGACTCGGGCTCTTATGCTTTAGGTCGGTACGACCTTTAGTGTAGCTAGCGACTCAGGCTCTTACGCTTTTGTCCCTTAGGAGCTTTAGTTAACCGTTTCGGGCTTAGTCTCTGAGTCGTCTTTGACTCGAGCTCATCGGCCCTTAGGTTTTTAAATTGGCCCTGAGGCACTTTTGTTCGGTACGACCTGTAGCTATTGACTCGGGCTCTTAAGCTTTAGGTCGGTACGGCCTTTAGTGTAGCTGGCGACTTGGGCTTTTACGCTTTAGGTCGTTACGACCTTTAATGTAGCTGGCGATTTGGGCTCTTACGCTTTAGGTCGGTAAGACCATTAACCGGTTCTTTTCGAAGTTCTTTCGAAGTAATTAGAGGCCTGCAATTTTATGGCGATAGTCAGACGTATGCGAGTCGCTTTTGGTTTGGCCGGAGCCTTATGGCGGTGGTCATTTGTATTTGGCCGTATTCTTTTAGTCCTCGAGTGAGATAGCCTCGGCGTCTATATCGAGGGTATGCCTTTTTATGGTCTTATAAGTTCGATATATAACCTTGAATTTGGTATCGGGATGATGCCTTTTTAAGGTCTTATAAATTTGTACATGCCTTGCTTGAGGTCTTATAGTTTTGATGTTGCCTCATGGAGGGCTTATGAGTTTTAAGTTGCTAGCCCTGAGGTCTTATGGCTATGAGTCGACTGTTGAGGACAGTGCCTGAGCCAAAGTTTGATATTTCCTCATGGAGGGCTTATGTTGTTTGGTGTTGCCTCGTGGAGGGCTTATGAGTTCGAAGTTGCCGGCCCTGAGGACATACGACTTCGAGTTAGACAGCTTGATGAACCGACATTCGAGGGCAGTCCCCAAGATGGAGTTGGTATTTCCTCATGGAGGGATTATGTGCTTGAAGTTTCCGGCCCTGATGTCTTATGGCTTCGAGTTTTTGGTGAATCGATGGGATGACCGTCGAGGACGGTTCCCGAGTGGTCGGTGAATTTCGGGCCCTGGGCGGCTTCTTTTAAAAATGATTAACTTTTCTGATACGTGAAGTGTTTTGATGATGAAAGATTCTTCTCCAAGTACTTGGTACAAGTATACATGTTTTTACCATTGATGGTTCGATTGTTCTATGTGGACACGGTTCATTCGACTGTTTGGCATATTGTCCTGTCGAGATCACAAACTGCATATTCTCCTGTCGAGATCCTCTTTGGCATATTTTAGTGATCTCCCGAAGGGATGCCCCCCAGTATTTGAGGTTGATCGGAGGGAAGCCTTGGATACTTGGTGAGTTCTCCTCAGGTAACATATGGGTGTTGCCTCATTAAAAACCTCGTCAGTCAAACCCATTTGGGATAAAATCCGACGTGAGGGAAAAAGAGCGCAACGCATGCTTTAAAATCTAAGGCCTTCGAGCTGGAGGGTTCTTGGATTTGAGCACCTGCACATAGGTTAGTGTAAAACGTGAATGAAAGAGGGAGAGGGTTGTACCTTAATTGTGGTGGCGTTCAAGCCTCAATATGCTTTAGTTACTCATTCCAAGGACGCATTACGGTCCTTTAATCGTTCATCGAGGATGCAGTTTGTGATTGCTTACCCGGCAACTTGTTTGTTTTTTAGCTCCCTCAATTTAGAAGGTGTCGGCACCAGTGCCACGTTGTGTACCGCGAACATTTCTTTTGTCGCACGTTGTTCCCCGTACACCATTTTTATTCCATCTTCGTGGGGAACTTCATCATTTGGTGAAGGGTTGACGGTACCGCCCTCATGCTGTGAATCCATGGCCTTCCGAGCAATGTGTTGTAGCTCATGTCACCTTTGATGACATGGAACTTGGTGTTTTGAGTTGTACTGGCCACGTTGACTGGAAGGGTGATTTCCCCTTTCGTTGTTTTGCTCGCCCTGTTGAATCTTTTGAGTACACGAGAGGCAGGCACAATCTGGTCGAGAAAACCAAGTTTCTCTACCACCCTCGATCGTATTACCTTGGCCGATCTACATGGATCCACGAGCACACATTTAATTTGAAATTTACTTAAAAGAAAAGAAATTACCAGTGCGTCATTGTGAGGTTGAGACAAGGTGTTGATTTCCTCTTCGCTGAATGAAAGGCCATCTTCGGGCATGTGGATCCGAGTTCGCTTTTCTCTGGTGATAGATACTTTTGTTCGTTTGGAAATGGGTCCTTGGGGGACGTCGACTCCTCCGATAATCATGTGGATAACATGTTGTGGCTCTTTTGTTTCATTTTTCCTTTTTTCCTCCCTTTCTCGGAACTGATTTTTTACTCGGTCACTGAGAAACCCTCGAAGGTACCCCTTGCTAATCAGTCGGGGCACCTCTTCTCGAAGCTGTCTGCAGTCCTCGGTTCTGTGGTCGTGCGTACCGTGACACATATCAGGTTGGGGTTCCTTTGAGAAGGATCTGATAGCACGGGTCTTAGCCACTTGGTGTCTTTGATTTTACCTATGATTGATACTATATTAGAAACGTCCATGTTGAAGTTGTACTCAGAAAGCCGGGGTGCTTCTATCGGCCCTGCATTCCTATCGAACCTCGCCTTGTTTACAAGTCCCAAGAATTTAGGCCTCGGTCCATCCTTTGATCACTTCGAGGTATGTTGCGCCTTGGGATATTTCTCTAATTCTCTATGTATGGTTGATACCTTTCTTTGTTCAGCCTAGGCTCTCTCTCTGGAAGTCTTGATTCCTTTGCTAAGAATCGGCTAGGATATACCGAGCCCGAGGGGGCTACCAATTGGTCGTCCTAGACCCTGATCTTCGATTGATACCTATTGTTCACATCCGCCAAAACCACAGCGGGGTACTCGATTATGTTTTGCTCAGCTGCTTCGAAGCTATCGAGCTCCGCTCCTTCAATCCCTAAGTGAAGGCTTGCACCGCCTAGTCGTCGAAGACCGGTGGTAGTTCCATTCGTTCCAGTTGGAAGCGGGATACGAACTCCCTCAACATCTCGTTCTCTCTTTGTTTGATTTTGAAGACATCAGATTTCCTTGTAGCTACCTTGATGGCACCCACATGTGCCTTTACGAAGGAGTCCGCCATCATGGCGAATGAATATATCGAGTTCGGGGGCAGGTTATGATACCACATCATGGCTCCTTTGGATAGAGTTTCTCCGAATTTCTTTAACAGAACTGATTCGATCTCGTAACCTCTTAGGTCATTCCCTTTTAAAGCACAAGTGTAGGAAGTGATGTGCTCATTGGGTCCGAGGTCCCATTGTATTTCGGGAGATCGGGCATTATGAATTTCTTCAGGATGGGCTTCGGAGTCGCACTCGATGGGATTGGCCTTTTCACGAACTTCTTTGAATCTACGCCCTTAAGAACCGGCAGTGCGCCTGGAATCTGATCGACCATCGAGTTATAAGTCTCCACCTTTTTGTCGTTGGCCTCTATCTTTTTTTTCTAATTCGATACTTTTAGTGAGGTCCTCTAGCATCTTTATAATAGCGGGGTCGGCTGCTGAACCGTTGTTTCTCGACCTCTCCGGTGCCTGTCCACCTTGAGGAGCCGTTTCTGGTAGCGCTGTGCTCGGAGTTTTTTTATGGCTTTGCAGCTGAGCAATGGCCACTTGTTGTGCTTGCAATATCTCAAAAATGACGTGAAGGCTAAATTCTCTATCCCTATGAGCCTGGGCTCTCTGTGCCTCACGCTGGTCTTCTTCGCATATGCCTCCGTCTGTCTATGAGCTTATATCGACATGCTGAGCATTGTGCGAACCTTCATCGATGGAGATTTGCATTGGTGCCCCTTCAGGGTTTTGTGGTGGTACACCGATACTTGAAGTAGCTGTGGCGTCCTCTCCATGGTCCTCAGGGCCGTTGTTTTCACGTGCATTTACTGATTTAGACATTTTCTGACCTGAAATTGAAGATTCATGAACAAGAAAAAGTGTGAAGAATAACTTATGTTTTTAGAGAACCAGCACTAAACAATCACTATTATTTTTAGCCCCACAGTGGGCGCCAAACTGTTTACCTTGAAAATGCTAATTACAATTATTTTTGATTATGTGGTTCTAAAAATACGTGATCTATTTTAATACCTGTTGATTAAGCAGTAGATACTGAATATGAAGCGAGGAAACGAAATAAGAACAAAAGGAAGCAAGATTATGCAAACCGAGCAGCGGTGATATCAGTCTCGAGGGTGGTCGGTAAGGGCCTCGAGGTCGAGCTTTAGAAGCTTGACAATGGGATATCGATAACTGTATAACAGTACTGAAAGCCTTAAGAGTAGCCTATTTTATGATCAATAACAAGTAATAAATGAAGAATAACTCAAGAACACAATAAATAAGAAGCAATAAATTAATGAAGCAATTGGAGAGATTGTTTTTTGTTAAAGGGCATATGATGTTCTTGTTCTTGTATATTGAGTATCATGTGTATTACAAAGTGACAAGGGTCCCCTTTATATATGAGGGGGAATACCAACATAGTACATGTGTAATAAATGCATAGAGATATGGTTGGTACAACCATTTAATGCTATGGTACGAGCTTGTACTTTTTGTATATTTTGTCAGCTTTAACCACGTGCCCCTCGGACGTTTCCCGCCTTTCTATGTCGATCTTCAGTTTGCATTTCCTCGAGGTCGAGGGCCTTCGACATGACCCCTCGATGCCAAAACTTGAACCTTCGAGCCTTCTGATCGTCATGGTGACCGTAAAATCAGGCTCTCCGATTTTAGCCGTATACACAATTCTAAGAGAGCACAGTACAATCTTTCTCAAGAACATTATACGGATTTTGCCCTACTTTGATCCGCCGTTACATGTTGTCGTAATTGACGTGTGTTGGAAGGATTGTCAAGAGAATCAACTGAGGTATGTTAAGGCTACCCCTTCTTTCTTTTGGCATGATCCATACGATACAAACGACATAAGCAAATGCACAACTTCCATAAATGACTCTATTCATAGAAATGCTAGAGATGCTTATATTCTTGATTTCCTATGTATCCTATTATTCTATCATCTGTTCATGGGTCACAGAAAATACGTAAGTTGATAAAGTTTATTTCATGATATTAATTAGAGGTATAATGGTCTTATGACGTTCCAAGAGATTTTATTGACGTACTTCTCATGAATTGCATTCATTTACATTGACCCATGACCAGATTGTTACAACCCATATTCACGTACGTTCATTCATGCCATAAGTTAGTCGACGTAAATATGAGAAGATATTATCTTTGAGATGATAAGAAGTTAATCATATTGTTCTTAAATGATACAAGAGTGTATACGGGTGATTAACAAGTATTAGAAGTTAAACGAATCAAGGATGTCGTAACCCGTATTTTTGGTAGACCTAGGGGTGCTTAATATTCTCAAGAGGTCATTTTTTAAGGTATTTGAATCACATAATATCCGTATCATAAGTCTCAAAGTCAAACGAGTTATGAAACAAAAGTCGACAAGAGTTGTCGCAACTTAGGTTCATAGTTTTAATTAAACTTTAGGTCAAATGTTACTACGATTTTCTCCCGATATACTTGGAAATACGGGGTGATCTACCCACTAAATTGAATATCTATGAGTCTAGTTTCCAACTCATCTAACCGTTCATCGATACAATATATTAATAGAGAGATATTCGTATTTTCGCTAGACTGCGCTAAGCACCTCTCTATGGGTCCCAAATAGTCGGTTTAAGAGAGATGGATATATATAATATGCTTAGAGCCCGTTTTAAGTCATTAATTTTCAGTATATTTAGACCTTAGAACCCTAGAAACACCCTCTTAAGATTCTCTCAAGATTCAAGACCCAAACAAAGGGCAAACAACACAAATCAAGTGTCGGGAATCCCGTGGCGCTAGTAAGTTTCTTGTTCTTCTTGTTGTTGTTCATTTTATGTTGTTCAAGCTCGTGTGGAAGGTTGATTTAAAGGGTTTATGTTCTGTAAATACTCCCTCAAGTTTTTAATATCAACCCTAAGTGATTTCAAGCTTTCTAAAGTGATTCTAGTACCGAAAAACCCTAATCGATCATCCCATGTGATTTATGTTCATGCCCCTATCTTTCATTGTTGATTTTTCATGATCCATATCTACCATTTATATTGATCTCGTCATCCCTTAAAGATAATAAAGAATATTAGATAAAATTTTCGTTGATGCTCGGCAAGTATGGCCCGGGTGCTAGTCATGATCCTCCAATTTGGGTCGTGACAAACTTGGTATCAAAGCAGGTCTGTCCTAGGGGTTGTTTATGAGCCGTGTCTAGTAGAGTCTTGATTATGGATGTGAAGTGCGCCAAATTTATAATTAGGAGACTACATGACATCTAGGGTTGTTTCCTTCTTCCTTAATCTAGATCGTGCGTAGAGTTGAGTCTTTAGTGTTCGTATCTAATATTAACCTTGTTTTCTTTCAGCGATGCCTTTGACTATGGAAGCAAGCGATTAGTAGAAGACTTGATATAGCTACGGGAGAGGGTACCAGTCAGGTGCCTCAAGCCAGAGTAGGACAAAGTGAGGCTCAGAATGAGATGTCATCTCATACCTCATCTACTCCGTCTCATCCAGAGGATATTAGGAGGCACCCAGCACCACCAGTTCCTCTGTCTGGCACTACAGACCAGGATATGCGGAGTGCGGTGCAGCTGTTGACTAGCTTGGTAGCTGATCAGGCTCAGAGGCAAAATACCGGTGTTGATAAATCGGATAGTACGAGAGTTCGTGATTTTATTAATCTAGACCCTCCAGTGTTTACCGGATCAGACCCCAAGCAGGACCCACAAACGTTTATTGACCAGGTTCATCGTACACTACGGGTTATGCATGCTACAGATACAAAGGCAGTAGAGTTGGCTTCTTATCGATTATGGGATTTAGCAGTTTTCTGGTATGATAGTTGGGAGAGATCCAGGGGTCTGAACGCCCCTCCAACTGTGTAGAATGAATTTTCTGAGGCCTTTCTTCATCACTATTTTCCAGTTGAGATACGACGAGCTAGAGCTGATAAGTTCTTAAACCTTAGACAAGGTAATATGAGTGTGAGAGAGTATAGCACGCAGTTTGATTCTTTAGCAAGGTATGCTCCTCATATGGTGGACGAGATGAGTGATAGGGTGCATATGTTCGTGAACGGGTTGGGACCACATCTGATAAATGAGTGCACGACAGCCTCCTTGGTGGAGGGCATGGATATTTCCCGTATTCAGGCTTATGTCCAGACCCTAGAGGATCGTAAGCAGCAGCAAAGGGCAGATAGAGAGCAGGATAGGGGCCAGCATAAGATGGCGAGATTTCTAGGGTATTCTCATGACTTCAGAGGTAGTGTTAGGCCCCAGTCTTGGAGGAGTTCGGCGCCACCTGTAGCTAGTGCTCCTCCACAATTTCAGAGGCCTCGGTATGATCGATTTACCTATTATGGTCCAGGTCAGAGTTCACGGGCATCAGGCTCACAATATCATAGGGATACTAGTTAGACGAGACCCCCAACACCCCGTTGTGATCAGTTCGGCAAGTTGACACACTGGGACGAATGAAGCCCTTATCAAGAAACTCCTGCAACTGCTCCTTCAACTCAGGAGGAGCCATACAGTATGGAGAAATAGAGATGGGCTGAGTTCCCGACAACAAATCAATACCAAAATCAATATCTCTGTCGGGCGACATGACCGGAAGATCAGCTGTAAACACATCTGAAAAATCCCTCAATACTGGAACTGACTCAACTGTAGGGTTATCAAAACTGACATCTCTCACATAAGCTAGACACGTGTCAAACCCCTTCTCAACCATTCCTAGAGCCTTAAGAAATGAAATAATTCTGTGGGGTGTATACTCTAATGTACCCCTCCACTCTAATTGCGGTAGGTCTGGCATAGACATCGTCACAGTCTTAGCGTGACAATCAAGAATAACATAATGGGGCGACAACCAGTCCATGCCCAAGATAACATCAGAATCTACCATGCTGAGCAATAATAAATCGGCTTTGGTCTCAAAACCACTAAGAGCAATCAAACACGACCGATATACGCGATCCACAACAAGAGAGTCTCCTACATGAGTAGATACATAAACAGGGGAACTCAAAGAATCCCGAGATACGCCCAAATGTGGAGCAAAATAAGAAGACGCATATGAATACATAGAGCCTGGGTGAAATAATACCAAGGCATCTCTATGGCAGACTGGAATAGTACTTGTGATGATGGAGTCGGAAGCAACTGCCTCAGAACGAGCCGGAAGAGCATAATATTTGGTCTGGCCTCCCCCTCTAGGGCGACCTTGACCTTCCGACCTCTACCTTGAGCTGGCTGAGCAGGTGGGGCGGTAGCTGGTGCTGGAAGCATGGCCGGAGGACCCGGTGGAGCACGTGGTGGCTGAGAAACCTGTGGAGGTGCACCCCTCCTAAGTATGGGTGATCCCTCACCATATGGAGAGTATCACCACACTCAAAACAACCCCTCAAAGGAAGTAACTGCTATGATTGGCTCGGTCCAGGTCTGCTGGATTTGCCGCTAATAGCACCCCGAGAAGGAGGTACACTAGATACTTGCGGCGCATAATAAGGCTCCTGAGGCCTAGGAGGGGCTGGAACACCACTGGTTGCTGGAAGAGCTAAATGAACGGGGCGACTCACATAACCCCTACCATGGCGAGCTGCTGCGGCACGAGCTCCAGAATAATAACCAATCTCTCCACACCTCTTGGCCTCTCTCTTGGTAATACTCACAACCTGATGATAAGAGATTTCCATCTCCAACTCCCTGGACATACTGAATTTGATGCTGGGGTGGAGCCCCTCAATAAAGCGACGGACACTCTCCTGAACTGTGGCGACCAAGGCTGGTGAATATTGGGCCAACTCACTAAAACAGAGAACATACTCCGACACAGTGATGCAGTTGCTCAAACTCCGCACGCCAAGGATCTCTAAGGCTCTAAGGGATATACTCTCGTAAAACAATATCTAAGAACTGATTCCATGTGAGTGAGGCTGCCTCGTTCGGACTACTCAACTCATAAGCACGCCACCACTGATAGGCTGCTCCTCTAAGCTGGAAAGCAGTAAAAGAAACCTCACTCGTCTTCGCCACGCCCATAGTGCGAAGAATACAATGACACTCCTCTAGAAAATCCTGAGCATCCTCTGAAGCTAACCCGGTGAAGGTAGGTGGGTGGTAGTTCTTATACCTCTCAAGTATAAGTTGCTCTACCTTAGAAGCAGTTGTCCTGGTCTCATGCTGAACCGAAGCTACCGATGTCATAAGAATAAACTCTGGGGCCTGATCAACCTAGACCCCCTGCTCAAGAGTACGGGCTGCGGGAGTCTATGCCCCTCCCCCGGCCTGAGTTGTGGAGGAAACTAATGGTATCAATCCAACCTGAGCCAAGATGTTGAACTTGCTCATGAACTGGGCTAGAGTCTCCTGGAGGGCTGGTTCAGCAATAGGAACCTTCGGTGCCTACCCTTTGGCTGGAGCTGCTGGGGGATCCTCTGTCGCAGCTCGCGTAATTGCACTGGCTGCACCGCTTGGTCGTCCTCTACCCCGAACTCGGCCTCTAGCGGCTCTGGCAGGGGGCTCAGGTTCCTGGTCGTAAGATCTCCCGGTATGGGTCCTCACCATCTGTCAGAAAGAACAAAATAGAGAATTTTAAAATTTTGATGCCAATGACTAGCACGACAAAGAAAATCAAAGAAGTATGATTTTTCCTAACAGTTCCATAGCCTCCCGAATATAAGTACAGACGTCTCCGTACCGATCCACGAGACTCTAATAAATTGTCTTGTGACTCACGATACCTGTGAACCTAGAGCTCTGATACAAACTTGTCACAACCCAGATTCTCCCTCCGTAAATATTCGTGATAGCACCTAGTCTTTACGACTAGGTAAGCCTAACACTTTGCGGAAATGAAATGAAACCATGAATATTAACTACTAACAATAACAAAAATCTAAATAAGCAACTGAATGCCACTCGGCATATACGATTATCCACTTTCGAAATGTACAAAAACACTCCCAAGACCCGGAACACCGTAAGTCACAAGCTACTAAGAAGTCTTAATTGTTCTATACATCATTTTCTGTAGAAAAGAGGGGAAAATGAACATAAGGGGATAAAGGGGGACTCCGAGGATCTGCGGGCGCGGGGAAAATGTACCTTGAAGTCTCCGGAAGTAGCGACTGAAACTACATAAGAGGCTGGTAAGAAGAACCTGGATCTGCACACAAAAAACATGTACAGGAAAGGGCGTGAGTATACCACAATGGTACCCAGTAAGTTCCAAGCCTAACCTGTCGAGTAGTGACGAGGTCAGGTCAGGGCCTTACTGGTATATATATAAGTAATAAAGTAAGTCAAGAATGAAATATCACATTAAAATAAGTACTGCAATTAACAAGAAAGAAATCATAGGAAGATAATAGCTTAGTACACAGAAATGCGACACGGGATCTCCCCAGATACCGTCTCGTAGTCCCAAACGTAAATGTGCAGGGGGTCTTCCAAAATACCGTTCCATAGTACCAAAGTAAATATGCAAGACAGAGGGATCTTCTGAAATACCGTTCCGTAGTCCTAAAGTAAATATGCAAAACATGGGGATCTCCAGGAATACTGCTATGCCCCGCAGTATTACATCAATGTTATGCTCCGCAGTATTATATTACGATGATGTTACGCCCCGCAGTATTATATTACAACAATGTTACACCTTGTTGTATTGTACGTTGAATTTGTCGTAAGATAATTAACATTAGTTCAAGGACAAGATTATTTGGAGACTATAAGTATTACGCTATTTCAAACAAGTGATAAGTAAATTCGTGAAGGTGAGAGGGTAAGCGAATCAAAGAAAATGAGTTCCGTCGAAGTTTGACAATTTGGGGATAAAATACGATCCAAGCTATAACACCTGATATTTATGGACTAGTACCATACAAGGTACCACATGAACATGATATTAAGGTGTATAAAGTGTGTTAAAAGTGAGTAGTATTTTAAGTAATTTGAGATAATTCTTAATTATGTGGGTAATTGGTTATTACTGGTTAATGGGAGATTAACTAGTTAATTAAGGAATTTGTGGATAAGTTTAATTAAGACTTTTGGATAAAAATTAAATCACTTTTAAATAAAATACGTATCTATTTGTAAACCACTTGTATTCCCAATTTAATGTGACACATTACTCCTATTCATTCCTTTTCTTTACAATCTTATTCAATCTCACTTTCCCCTAAATTAACATCACCTTCTTCTTCTTCTCTTCTTTCATTGAAATAATATTCCATGGCATCCCCTACGGGTTTCAACGACCAGCAAGTAAGATTTTTTGTAACACAATTTTGAATTATATAATAGCATTGTAAGAAGCAATCCTAAGATAACACGGTATAATCTTTCTCAAGAATATCATACGGATTTTTTCCTACTTCGATCCGTCGTTACGTGATTTGTTGCTATTGACGTGTGTTAGAGGGATTGTCAAGAGAATCGACTCAGGTATGTTAAGGCTATCCCTTATTTCCTTTTGGCATGATCCATACGACATAAACGAAACGAGCAAATGCTCAACTTTCATAAATGACTCTATTCATAGAAGTGTACCTATGTTATTGATTCTCCATGTGTCCAATTATTCTATCATTTGTTCATGGGTCTAAGAAATACGTAAGTTGATAAAGTTTACTTCATGCCATTAATCAAAGGTATAATGGTCTTATGACGTTCTGAGAAATTTTATTGACGTATTTCTCATACATTGCATTCATTTATACATGTACATTGACCCATGACTAGATGGAATTATATATGCATATATATATATGGGATATGGTAAAAGGTTACGACGTTATATACGTACCACCACCTGATCAGCTGGTATACGTAGATGATTTTCCCACAGTGGCCGAGATGATATTATGGGATGCCCTCAGAGGCTTGAGGATGTTATGAACGCATATACTTATGCATGGCATGAAATTTATACTCATATGCATGAAATTATAAATATTAATGATTCACACAGTTATTCAGACTTACATGTTGAGTCTTTTACTCCATGTTTCTCTCGTGTCTATTGTTTACTGATTATCATTCATTACATACTCGGTACATTTTTTGTACAAATGCCCTTTTTTCCTGTGACGCTGCATTTCATGCCCGCATGTCCCAATAGACAGGTTGAGAGTCCTCCAAGTAGGCTATCAGCTCAGTGGATGGTGTTGGTGCGCTCCATTTTCTCTGGAGTTGCTTAGTTGGTCAGTACGATTAGGACCTGTATTGATTGGTACGGTGGGGCCATGTCCCGACCTTTATGATATTTATGTACTCTTAGAGGCTCTTAGACATATGTCACATATACGGATACTTGTATGGCCTTGTCGGCCTATTTTTTGAGTATATGAAGGATCACATTGGCCTTATAGGCCTGTATGTCACAGGTATGAGTTTCTATATCAGGTTGGGTCGTTTTATGTCGGGTATGCCCTCATGTTACTCTGATTATATCATGATGCCTATTCTAGCCCATTTACCCATGATGATGTAATAAGAAAGATATGTTATGTTGGTATACAGTTGAGTAAGGTACCGGGTGCCCGTCGCAGTCCATCGATTTAGGTCGTGACAATAGTGGTATCAGAGCAGTTCTGTCCTACACAAGCCGTGTCTAGTAGAGTCTTGTTTATGGATGTGTTTTGCACCACACTTATAAGCTGGAGGCTACAGGGCCTTTAGGACTGTCACTCTTTCTTCTTACTCTAGATCGTGTGGTAGAGCTCACTTATAAGAATTCAAACTCCTAACTTCTATTTTATTCGTAATAAGATGATACCTACATCCATAAAGACAGTTGGTAAGAGATCCAATGTGGCTATGGAAGAGTTGAGTTAGAGAACTTCATTTTTCATGATGCTTATGATGAGTAAATGTAAGGTCTTTAGTAGATCATGTGTGTGCTAAAACGTGTAAGCCTTTTGATAATGAGCCTTAAGACAGGAATATCTATCCACCCCTATGGTGAAAGGCAATGAGAGATTCAGAAGATATATACAAGTTTCAGCAAGTAAAAGAAGCAAGATAAAGAAGGGTACAAGGCGCAGTTAATGAAGATTATTAGTATTTACAATTCATGCAGAGGAATATAAGTCTTTTGAGTTACCTTCAACAATAACAGAGGTATATACAATTGGACACACCCATCTCATTTATGCCCTATAGGGCTAACAGAAGTAGTATAAGAGAAGGACGGATATCAGGATCTGACTAGGTTTAGAGTGACCAAAAATGGTGGATGAATTATTTGCGCTAGTTGACATTTCTGAAGGATATTGCAAATGTGATAATAGATCTCCTTGTTAGACACGCAGATGGTGCACTCTAGAATAGTACAGCTAGATATGAGTACAAGAATGTTAAAAGATAGGCACTGGAATCCTGAAGGGATAAATATTACCTTATTATGGCTCTCTTCCCTAGTAGAGAGATAATGTTAGGCAACTGAAGAGCCAATTGATGGATCAAGGTGAGCTAAAAGAAAAATAATGTCTTGTTCGAGTTTTCAGAATAAAGTGATAGACATTAGCAGGGAAATAAGAAGAGAGATAATGAAGCATTATGAGTAAGATGTGATACATGGATGGCAACAGTAGATAAGAAAATGACAGTATTACAGAGTTTATAGACAAGGGAAGGAAAATATAAAAGGTGACAAGTCTTGAGACAACAAAAGAGTATAGGTCATAAAGTCACATCCTCATTTCGAGAAATAAGTCCGTGACTATAACGTGATTACCAAAAGGAAAAGTTAAACCCTAGAGTAATAGAAATCAGTATAGATTGGTGAACAAAATAAACTAAACATGAATTAGGGACTGATTGATATAATAATGGTCGACATCATGATAATTTCAGATTGAGTTCCAGCGCTACTAAAATGGACAACAGAAGAAGATTCATGAGAAATTCGAAGAATGGTCATTCAGGAAGGCACTTCCTTAAAGCAAGCAATGTGAGCCAAGTAAAGCTTAAGGGACAGCATGTGCCAATTACACCAAGTGTCACCCTCACGAGTAAGGAAATTTTTTATCCCTGGTACAGAAGGATTACCGCAAGCGAGTAAGGTTCATCAATGATGTGAAAGGAAACAAAATATGAAGAGTAAAACATTTATGCGTAGATCATCGTAGCACTAAATTTTGGTACTCCCCTAAAGGGGAGAATATGGAGTGATGTGGCATTAAGTCAGAATTAAATGGTTCTAGTAACTATGGAATGGTAAAGGAAAAATATGATAAAAATGAGAATGGAATGAGGTTGCACTTATTCAAATCCTATAGATATACTACGATTCTAGAACATCATGAAAACACGACGTTAAGGTTTCCTGCCCGAGATGTTATTGATAGATAAGGAGCCAGTGCGAGATGTAAGTTAAGACAAAGGAAATAACCCAAGAAAGATTATGCAAAATACTAATATTAGAATGGGCCAACGAGTAGTTAGCATTTGATTCAGGAAGAGCCTAGTTATGGCTAGACATGAGGATACAGACAAATCAACAGATCATGCAAGATAAACATAGTGAACCCAAAATGGGGAATGCAGTCTCGCAGATATGAATTATAATCCTTGAGAAATATTCAGATAGGAGTTGAGCTAGTTAAAGGTTCCAAATAAGTGTTACGAAAATAAAAGAGAGTTCCACTAGGAAACAGTCAAGGGCGAGGTAAGTAAGTAAGGATAATTACAAGTAAGAAAGAACATCAAAAATTTCATCGGGTAAACGATGTAATAAGCTCGCAACTTTACAAGAATCAGAGGGTCATCCCTAAGTACTACAACGTAAGGTTAGCTGAGGAAATAAGGAAGAAGGCTTCAAGCTAAGCACAGTGACCTGAAGAGGAAATGGTCTTGTAACAACAGTCTCACAACAACATTATATGCACCCCATAAAAAAGTAGCACCTATTTTGGCTAATGAACGAGGAAAAAAAATCAAAAGGTGATACTCAAGATCATATGGGTTGTATGGAATTCCAAGTATTCATGCAGCAAATGGCAGAATGACCAGGAAAAGCAATTGCTTGCATATAAACGAAGCTGAGAAATAATAAAAAGAATTATCCGATAATGATCCAGAGTTAGTTACGTTGTGAATGCACTTAAGATTTCAGAGTATTATCCAAGCAACATATAGGGTGACAATCATACAACTGCAAAAGACTCCAGTATAAGTTAAAAAAAAGAAATGAGTCCAAGTCATAGACAAAGGATTGAATTATATAATAGCAGCGTAAGACGCAATCCTAAGAGAACACGGTATAATCTTTCTCATGAATATCATATGGATTTTTCCCTACTTCGATCCGTCGTTACGTGATTTGTCGCAATTGACGCTTGTTAGAGGGATTATCAAGAGAATTGGATCAGGTATGTTAAGGTTATCCCTTCTTTCCTTTTGGCATGATCCATACAACATAAACCAAACGAGCAAATGCTTAACTTTCATAACGACTCTATTCATAGAAGTGTACCTATGTTCTTGATTCTCCATGTGTCCAATTATTCTATCATTTGTTCACGGGTCTCATAAAATACGTAAGTTGATAAAGTTTACTTCATGCCATTAATCAAAGGTATAATGGTCTTATGACGTTCTGAGAAATTTTATTGACGTATTTCTCATACATTGCATTCATTTATACATGTACATTGACCAGTGACTAGATGGAGTTATATATGCATATATATATATATATATATATGGGATATGGTAAAAGGTTACGACATTATATACGTACTACCACCTGATCAGCTGATATACGTTGATGGTTTGCCCACAGTGGCCGAGATGATATTATGGGATGCCCTCAGAGGCTTGAGGATGTTATGAACACATATACTTATGCATGTCATGACATTTATACTCATATGCATGAAATTATAAATATTAATAATTCACAGAGTTATTCAGACTTACATGTTGAGTCTTTTACTCCATGTTTCTCTCGTGTCTATTATTTACTGATTATCATTCATTACATACTCGGTATATTATTTTTACTGATGCCCCTTTTTGCTTGGGGATGCTGTTTTTCTTGCCCATAGGTCCCGATAGACAGGTTGAGAGTCCTCCAAGTAGGCTATCAGCTCAGTGGAAGGTGTTGGTGCGCTCCATTTTCTCTAGAGTTGCTTAGTTGCTCAGTACGATTAGGACCTGTATTGATTGGTATGGTGGGGCCATGTCCCGAACTTTATGATATTTATGTACTCTTAGAGGCTTGTAGACATATGTCACATATACGGATACTTGTATGGCCTTGTCGGCCTATTTTTTGAGTATATGAAGGATCACATTGGCCTTATAGGCCTGTATGTCACAGGTATGAGTTTCTATATCAGGTTGGGTCATTTTATGTCGGGTATGCCCTCATGTTACTCGGATTATCTCATGATGCCTATTCTAGCCCACTTACCCATGATGATGTAATAAGAAAGATATGTTATGTTGGTATACGGTTGAGTAAGGTACCGGGTGCCCATCGCAGTCCATCGATTTAGGTCGTGAGAATAGTGGTATCAGAGCAGTTCTGTCCTACACAAGCCATGTCTAGTAGAGTCTTGTTTATGGATGTGTTTTGCACCACACTTATAAGCTGGAGGCTACAGGGCCTTTAGGACTATCACTCTTTCTTCTTACTCTAGATCGTGTGGTAGAGCTCACGTATAAGAATTCAAACTCCTAACTTCTATTTTATTCGTAATAAGACGATACCTACATCCAGAAAGACAGTTGGTAAGAGATTCAATGTGTCTATGGAAGAGTTGAGTTAGAGAACTTGATTTTTCATGATGCTTATGATGAGTAAATGTAAGGTCTTTAGTAGATCATGTGTGTGCTAAAACGTGTAAGCCTTTTGATAATGAGCCTTAAGACAGGAATATCTATCCACCCCTATGGTGAAAGGCCATGAGAGATTCAGAAGATAGATACAAGTTTCAGCAAGTAAAAGAAGCAAGATAAAGAAGGGTACAAGGCGCAGTTAATGAAGATTATTAGTATTTACAATTCCGGCAGAGGAATATAAGTCTTTTGAGTTACCTTCAACAATAAAAGAGGTATATACAATTGGCCACACCCATCTCATTTATGCCCTATGGGGGCTAACAGAAGTAGTATAAGAGAAGGACGGATATCAGGATCTGACTGGGGTTAGAGTGACCAAAAATGGTGGATGAATTGTTTGCGCTAGTTTACATTTCTGAAGGATATTGCAAATGTGATAATATATCTCCTTGTAAGACACCCAGATGGTGCACTCTAGAATAGTACAGCAAGATATGAATACAAGAATGTTCAAAGATAGGCACTGGAATCCTGAAGGGATAAATATTACCTTATTATGGCTCTCGTCCCTAGTAGAGAGAGAATGTTAGGCAATCCGAAGAGCCAATTGATGGATCAAGGTGAGCTAAAAGAAAAAGAATGTCTTGTTCGAGTTTTCAGAATAAAGTGATAGACATTGGCAAGGAAATAAGAAGAGAGATAATGAAGCATTATGAGTAATATGCGATACATAGATGGCAACGGTAGATTAAAAAAATAACAGTATTACAGAGTTTATAGACAAGGGAAGGAAAATATGAAAGGTGACAAGCCTTGAGGCAACAAAAGAGTATAGGTCATAAAGTCACATCCTCATTTCAAGAAATAAGTTCGTGACTCTAACGTGATTACCAGAAGGAAAAGTTAAACCCCAGAGTAATAGAAATCAGTATGGATTGGTGAACAAGATAAACTAAACATGAATTATCGACTGATTGATTTAATAATTGTCGACATCATGATAATTTTAGATTGCGTTGCAGCGATATTAAAATGGACAACAGAAGAAGATTCATGAGAAATTCAGAGAATGGTCATTCAGGAAGACACTTCCTTAAAGCAAGCAATGTGAGCCAAGTAAAGCTTAAGGGACTGTATGTGCCAATTACACCAAGTATCACCCTCACGAGTAAGGAAATTTTTTATCCCTGGTACTGAAGGATTACCACAAGCGAGTAAGGGTCATCAATGATGTGAAAGGAAACCAAATATGAAGAGTAAAACATTTATGCATAGATCATCGTAGCACTAAATGTTAGTACTCCCCTAAGGGGGAGAATATGGAGTGATGTGGCATTAAGTCAGAATTAAATGGTACTAGTAACTATGGAATGGTAAAGGAAAAATGCGATAAAAATGAGAATGGGATGAGGTTGCACTTATTCAAATCCTACAGATATACTACGATTCTAGAACATCATGCAAACACGACGTTAAGGTTTCCTGCCCGAGATGGTATTGATAGATAAGGATCCAGTGCGAGATGTAAGTTAAGACAAAGGAAATAACTCAAGAAAGATTATGAAAAATAGTAATATTAGAATGGGCCAACGAGTAGTTAGTATTTGATTCAGGAAGAGCCTAGTTATGGCTAGACATGAGGATACAGACAAATCAACAGATCATGCAAGATAAACATAGTGAACCAAACATGGGGAATTCAGTCTCGCAGATATGAATTATGATCATTGAGAAATATTCAGATAGGACTTGAGGTAGTTAAAGGTTCCGTATAAGTGTTACGAAAATAAAAGAGAGTTCCACTAGGAAACAATCAAGGGCGAGGTAAGTAAGTAAGGATAATTACAAGTAAGAAAGAACATCAAAAATTTCATCGGGTAAACGATGTAATAAGCTCGCAACTTTACAAGAATCAGAGGGTCATCCCTAAGTACTACAACGTAAGGTTAGCTGAGGAAATAAGGAAGAAGGCTTCAAGCTAAGCACAGTGACCTGAAGAGGAAATGGTCTTGTAACAACAGTCTCACAACAACATTATATGCACCCCATAAAAAAGTAGCACCTATCGTGGCTAATGAACAAGGGAAAAAAAATCAAAAGGTGATACTTAAGATCATATGGGTTGTATGGAATTCCAAGTAGTCATGCAGCAAACGGCAGAACGACCAGGAAAAGAAATTGCTTGCATATAAAGAAAGCTGAGAAATAACAAAAAGAATTATCTGATCAATGATCCAGAGTTAGTTACGTTGTGAATGCACTTAAGATTTCAGAGTATTATCCAAGCAGCATATAGGGTGACAATCATACAACCGCAAAAGACTCCAGTATAAGTTTAAAAAAAAGAAATGAGTCCAGGTCATAGACAAAGGATTGAATTATATAATAGCAGCGTAAGACGCAATCCTAAGAGAACACGGTACAATCTTTCTTAAGAATATCATATGGATTTTTCCCTACTTCGATCCGTCGTTATGTGATTTGTCGCAATTGACGCGTGTTAGAGGGATTGTCAAGATAATTGGCTCAGGTATGTTAAGGTTATCCCTTCTTTCCTTTTGGCATGATCCATACGACATAAACCAAACGAGCAAATGCTCTACTTTCATAAACGACTCTATTCATAGAAGTGTACCTATGTTCTTGATTCTCCATATGTCCAATTATTCTATCATCTGTTCATGGGTCTTAGAAAATACGTAAGTTGATAAAGTTTACTTCACGCCATTAATCAAAGGTATAATGGTCTTATGACGTTCCGAGAAATTTTATTGAGGTATTTCTCATACATTGCATTCGTTTATACATGTACATTGACCCATGACTAGATGGAATTATATATGCATATATATATATATGGGATATGGTAAAAGGTTACGACGTTATATACGTACCACCACCTTATCAGCTGGTATACGTTGATAATTTGCCCACAGTGGCCGAGATGATATTATGGGATGCCCTCAGAGGCTTGAGGATGTTATGAACGCATATACTTATGCATGGCATGACATTTATACTCATATGCATGAAATTATAAATATTAATGATTCACAGAGTTATTCAGACTTACATGTTGAGTCTTTTACCCATGTTTCTCTCGTGTCTATTGTTTACCGATTATCATTCATTACATACTCGGTACATTATTTTTACTGATGCCCCTTTTTGACTGGGGATGCTGCATTTCATGCCCGCAGGTCCCGATAGACAGGTTGAGAGTCCTCCAAGTAGGCTATCAGCTCAGTGGAAGGTGTTGGTGCGCTCCATTTGACTAGAGTTGCTTAGTTGCTCAGTATGATTAGGACCTGTATTGATTAGTATGGCGGGGCCCTGTCCCGACCTTTATGATATTTATGTACTCTTAGAGGCTTGTAGACAGATGTCATGTATTCAGATACTTGTATGGCCTTGTCGGCCTATATTTTGAGTATATGAAGGATCACGTTGGCCTTATAGGCCTTTATGTCACAGGTATGAGTTTCTATATCAGGTTGGCTCGTTCTATGTCGGGTATGCCCTCATGCTTACTCTGGTTATCTCATGATGCCCCTTCTGGCCCACCTACCCATGATGATGTAATAAGAAAGATACATTACGTTGGTACTCGGTTGAGTAAGGTACTGAGTGCCCGTCGCGGCCCATCAGTTTGGGTCGTGACAAATACCATTTCGTAGTCCCAAAGTAAATATGCAGCCCAAACAATAGAATTCAATAATTACAACACAGAATTCTACAGTTCAGCCTAAGTACAAGATAAGGTAAAATAGGTAAATTCATTAAAACATGCTGCACGTAGCAGGATACTACACATGCTGATAAGATTCAAATAAGAAGAAAAATATGTTATTACTTAGAAGAAACCGGGTTTTTACAATAATTATCCTGTGTACATACTCGTCACCTCTTGTACACGACGCTCATATATCAAAAACAGTACCAATCCTAGTGGAGTTCCCCCACACAAGGTTAGGCAAGCCACTTACCTCGAACCAAGCTCAAATCAATCGGAAACAACGTTTTTTCCATGAAAATCTGACTTCGAATGGAATAAATCTAGCCAAAATCATTTACATATAATAAATACAACTACAAGTAACTAATCTAGCTACTGAAATCAAAACAAAAGCAAGAAATTGGAAATTCTCCCCAAAAAGCCTCTCAGGCCCACGTCTAGGAATCGAGTAAAAGTTACCAAATATGAACACCCATTCACTCACGAGTTCACTTGTACCAAAATTATCCAAATTCGATGTCTAAATCCCAATCGAAACTCAGAAATTCGGTTGGGAAGTTTCCCCTCTTTTTCCCACTTTCTCACCCAATTTCCTTAATTAAATGAAGAAAACAATAATAGACTAATGAAATACAACCAAAATCGAGTTAGGAATCATTACCCCAAAGCTCTCTCTGAAAATCCTTTGAAAAATTGCCAATATCCGAGCTCCCAAGTCCAAAAATGAAGAAATGAATCAAACCCTCGATTTTGGCCCATTTTTCTGCTAGTTACCGCACATGCGGTTACTTAACCGATTCTGCGGTACCGCTTCTACGGCTAAAGCTCTGCACCTGCGGAATTTCATTAACTCCTTAGACTCCGCACCTGTGCACATCTATCCGCATCTGCGGATGCACTTCTACGCTAACTCGTCTGCTTCTGCGGAAACTTGCTTCCTTCCCAAATCCGCTTCTGTGATCACCCTTCCGCAAATGCAACTCCGATTCTGTGGCTCTCGCGTCTCATCTGCGACCACTGTACCTCATGGCTAAAAATTTACCTGCGATCTTATCCTCGCTTTTGCAGGGCCGCACCTGCGGACTTCTCACCACAGGTGCGAAAACACCAGAACCATCAACTTCAGCTACTTTCCTAAGTCTCAATTCAATTCGTTAAGCATCTGAAACTCACACGAGGCCTCCAGGACCTCAACCAAACATACTAACCAATCCTAAAACACTATACGAACTTAGTCGAGCCTTCAAACTACATCAAATAATGCTGAAATCACGAATCATCCTCCAGTTCAGACTTAAAGAACTTAGAATTTCCAAATTCAACAACTAATGCCGAAACGTATCAAACCACATTAGATTGACCCCTAATTTTGCATACAAGTCATATTCAACCCTACGGACCTACTCCAACTTCCGGAATCGAAACCCGATCCCGATATCAAAAATTCCATTGCCGGCCAAAATCTCCAAAACTTCGACTTTCGCCATTTCAAACCCAAGTGAGCTACCAATCTCCAAAACACAATCCGGACACGTCCCTAAGTCCAAAATCACCAAACGGAGCTAATGGAATCGACGTAACTCCATTCCATAGTATCTTCACACAGTTCCAACTACGGTCCAAATCCTAAGACTTAAGCTCCCGTTTAGGGACTAAGTGTCCATGTAATATGTGCTATATAGATGAATATACTTGTGCATTTAAAGAATATTATTATAAAGGGACATACAGTGCAGAAGAAAGTAGAGAAATAAGAAGATTATATTTTACAAAATTATCCGAACCATTTAGTTCAAAAATAATAAAAGACTGGAATGAAGCAGGATTAGCAGATACTTTGGGAACTAGAATAAAATTCCTACAACAATGGTTTATATAAATATGTGAAAAATATAAGGAAAAAATAAAAATGGAAAAAACACTAATAAAATTTTTAGCATGTTATAAAAATAAAACAGCCCCACAATTNCAGAAATCTAATAACAAAACTAGCGATATGTAATATGTGCTATATAGATGAATATACTTGTGCATTTAAAGAATATTATTATAAAGGGACATACAGTGCAGAAGAAAGTAGAGAAATAAGAAGATTATATTTTACAAAATTACCCGAACCATTTAGTTCAAAAATAATAAAAGACTGGAATGAAGCAGGATTAGCAGATACTTTGGGAACTAGAATAAAATTCCTACAACAATGGTTTATACAAATATGTGAAAAATATAAGGAAAAAATAAAAATGGAAAAAACACTAATAAAAAATTTAGCATGTTGTAAAAATAAAACAGCCCCACAATTCGGGTGTACAGATAAATATAATAGAAAATGGAGAACGAAGAAATATAAAAAATATAGGTCAAAATATAAACATAAAAAACCAAGAAAAAGATATTATGTAAAAAATTATCAACACAAAAGACCATATAGACCAAAGAAGAAACTGACAGAATGTACGTGTTATAACTGTGGAAAATTAGGACATATAGCTAAAAACTGCAGAGCACCTAAGAACCTAAAGAAAAAGCAAATAACCGAAATAATAATCGATGATGAAGAATACATGTAGATAGAATACATAGATTATGAATTAGATAGTGATGATAGTATATATGAATTAACAGATGATGAAATAGAAATAAATGAATAAATAAGAATATATCTTAAAAAAAAGCTATGGAGCATTCAAACAATCTACAAGAACAGGTATGTCATTTTTTAATTATGAATAGCTAAATTACTATATTCCTTAGAATCTCTTGCAAATTATAATTCTTCATCATGCGTGTTTCTCATCGTCACCTTTTAGCTCCGCATATTTTAAGTCATGCTGCTGACTTAGCTCCGCGTTTTTAATGTCACGCTGCTGACATAGCTCATTCTGTTCTATCTTTTGCAGTCTCGTTCCTATACTGTCCACTAAACACTCCAAAAACCAAAACGAAACCTCCCGACAAATCACAATAGCATAAATAGATATGGGAAAAGTATTTAATAGGGTATCGAGGATATAACTCTCAAGACGACCGGCCAAGTCGTCACACAAAGCACGTGAATCAATACTCCAAAAAACACATCCCACGCGAATCGACCTCTCAAAGGATCGATTCAAGTCAAATAACACACTACGATGTCAAATAATGCTAAAAAATAATATCTAAGCACAAAGGCTAGATCTTTAACCAAAAATACAAAGACAACCAAACGGCCATCCTGAGCCCGCACCTCAGAACCTGACAAATGTAACAAATCCTGACTATATATTCATGCACGAGTCAAAATGTACAAGTTTCATCCAAATCCAATTTTGAATCGGGGTTCATATACCAATTATTCATTCTCCAAAAGTTCTTACAAAACCCCCCCAATTTTCTCCCTTAGATTTCATCAACCAAAATCCAAAATCAATGATAGAATCACAAATAATAATCAAATTCAAGTTAATAACACTTACTCAATCCAAGTGGGTGAAAATCATCTAAAAATTGCCCAATCTGTGCTACTAATATCAAAATATGATAAAATAAGACAAACACTCGATTAAAAATGCTCTGCCCAACGGTTATTACTTATGCGACAAAAATATCGCTTATGCGACTCTGCTTCTACAAGAAAATGATTGCACCTACGAGCTCATTAAAATCCTAACCAGCCATTTCGACGCACCAAGGCCCATTTCTTCAGGTCTGTACCTGCGCAACAAGCCTCGCAGATGCACCTCCGCTTATATGCTAAAACATTCACAGATGCGGACTTCCAACTTTCCGAACCAAATCCCACTTCTGCGACCTCACGTCGGCTTTTGCGAACTCGAACCTGCGGAACAAACCTCACCGGTGCGAAAACGCCAGAATCAGAATAGCAAACATGACACCAAACTATCTGAAATCAATCTGAAACACACCAGAGGCCCTCGATAACCCGTCCAATCGCACCAGCAAGTCCTAATACCTTCCCCAAACCTATCCAAAGGATTGAAACACAAAAATTATTATCAAAACCATGGATCAATACTCAAGATCAATCTCTTATGTTCATAAATTTCCAACGTCGAACCAAGCGTCTGATTCAAGCCTAAACAATCCGGAATAAAGCCAAACTTTGCACACAAGTCCCAAATGATATAACAACACTATTTCAATTTTTGGAACAATAATCCGAACCTATAGCCTCAAAGTCAACTCCCGGTAAAACCTATGAACTTTCGAAACCTTCAAAGTTTCAACTTTCGACAATTAGTGTCAAATCAACCTAGGAACCTCCACACTCAATTCCGGATATATGCCTAAGTCCAAAATCAACATAAAACATATTAGAACCATCAAATTACCAATTCCAGATCATTTACACAATAGTCAAAGCTTGATCAAGTGTCCCAATTCATTCCAAAATTTTGCCGAAACTAAACCAACCATCCCTACAAGTCATATAATCACAAATACCCATAAATAAATCATCAAATAGGGAAACGAAGCTCAAATACACAAAATTACCACCCGGGACATTATAATAACAAACAACATCTTAAATACTAAACCCATCAACGACAATCATAAGCCTTTATGGAATAAAAATATTTACACAGTCTACGAGGTATTCCCCGAGACTATTAAAAATATCTAAAAGTTACAAATGTCTAGAAGGCACTGTTATCGACATAATGGAGTCAACAGAGCTTATTAGTTGTGTCTATGAAGTCTGGCTCTAGCTACGGGATTGTCACCTGCACACTTATATATATCGTAGTTTAAAATCTTCCATGCGACCTTTTATAAGTAGCTACGAGTTTATTCGATAATTTTTCCCCATCATATATAATTATTTTTGTAGTAGTATTAACACCTTACCACTTTACGTGGCATGCCCAAATAGGATAAGTACCTCCAAGGATACCCATAAGTCTTGTTGACCACCCCCTAAGATAAGGTACATGACTTTTCTGCGATAAACACTAATAATAACATACAACGGAATAACATAAGAAATTATTAGATTAATACCGAAATCTAAAGGTTGAACTGAAATATGAAATCTGAGTTATATTTTGACGACCGCAAATAGTTGAGTTTAATTATTTTAAAAATGTGTTTAACAAATAATGGCACCTGTGAGTGTTAGGATGGTTGCCCCATTTCCCAGCCCTTGCAGCTTTTACACTTGGGAAGGTTGCCCACTTTTCTCAAACATATAAAGCTGAAGACGTGGAGCACTTACAAGCATGAGGTAGCTAACTCTGGCTATCGTGGCTCTCACACTTGGGGAGGTTGGCTAATTCTCCCAAGACGTACATCTAATTTGAGTTGAATAAATAATATAAGCAATGGCATAACAACGATAAAGTCAAGCAACAAATTTATTTACTTATGATATTATAATCTAGTTATAATGACCCAATTTTTTTGAGTATTTTAGCCATATTTTCCCTATTTGATACTTTAAATATGTGTATTTGGTGATTGTGGGACTTGACGAGGTGGTTGGTTTGGTTTCAGGGAAGTTTTGGTTTGAGTTGGGACACTTAGTCCCTTGGTTAAAGGCTTAAGTTATAAGAGTTGACCGGAGTTTGACTTTTATGTAGACAACTGCAGAATGGTGTTTTGATGGTTTCAACAGCTTTCTGGTGATTTTTGACTTAGGCATATGCTCTGATTTCGATTTGAAGGTTCCAAGGTCAAAGGTTGAATGTTTGAGTAAGCAGAGTTCGTTAGTAATTGTGTGTACCAAGGTGGTTCTTTCTGTGATTCATGACTTGGTCTGTTGGTCATATTATTATTCTATACTTGTTGGATTTATGAATTGTACATGTGATTAGCGAGTACCATTTATAGTTCTTGCTTCAATTATCTTGCCGAGTTTAGTTATGATACGTGTTGAGTACTTTATTGTGCAGTTCCAGGTGTTGCACCGAGCCACCTGTAGATGAGGCTTGTTGCTAAGTTATCTTTGGAGAGACCAGATAGAGGTGTATCTCGACCGCAGTATTGGCATCTCTTTTAATTTTGTACTGCTACCTTTCATTCCAACAGTATTGTTATTTGGTATTTCAGACTTGTATTTCTATTTTAGGGCTCATGACACTGCATTTACCAGTTCAGGAATGCATTATGTATCGACACTATTATATTATGTTGATGGCTTACTTGTATTATTTTCATCATTTTTGTTACTATAATTTGTTATTGTTATGTTCGGCTTGCCTAGCAAGTGCGATAGGCGCCATCACAATCGGTTGATGGTTTTGGGTCGGGACACTAGTTGAGTTATTATGCAAAACAATGTATTTCTTATACGTAAATTTGTATCATGAAGCTACTGACAGGTTTATAGCATTTAGGCATTCAATAGTTTTTAAACAACAATCCCAACATTTATACACGAGAACAATCAAACAGTTTTTTATCAGCAATATTTTCTTTTCATTCATTTTCTTTTTGTCAAGCTCTTGATTTAGGGAAGTAACCTTAACTTACCTCAAGTGACTGTTTAGATTCTCTTCCAACAAATGTTCACACTCAACTGCTTGAATTCTACAATTAGGTACGCGAAAATCGTTTACTTAACATTCAACATCCCATCAATCACTACTTTCAAGTTCCAATTTAACCATTTAGGGTTTATAGCCGCTTTCACCCTTAATCTTTGCCAATCATATGCCCGAAAATCGTAAAACGTCAAAAAAATTATTACTTTAATGATGGGAAGTAATGGGAAATACCTTGAGTAACGTTCTCAAAAACCCTAGGTTTGATTCCTGAAAGTTTCCCTTGATTCCCTGGCAAAAACCTTGTATTTTGGCATCTATGGGCATTAGGAGACAGTAATCTACCAATAGCAACATGAATCTTAAGCAAAATCCTTACATCGGGGTTAGGGACTGTACTAGGACATGTTTTCTCCTTCAAAATGCTCTGAAGTATGTAGTCAAATGTTTTGGTTTCTCTCCCCGAAATCTCTTGGTTTTTGTACACTTTTTGGACCTGGACACAACAGGTGCACGCACCAGGCATCGTGCAGCTGGCAGGCGCAACGCCAGGCACACCATGCCTCTTATCGGGCGCACGCTGTTATTTTTGTCGCACCTCTTATAGCGTGTGTTGGCCGGCGCGGCGCGCCCGTGTCGCAGTTGAGGCTAGGTACTGCTCTTTTGGCACGTTATTTTCCTTCATCCTCGTTCATTTTTACCCTATAGTCATCCTATATCACCTCCTATGTCTGTTAATTAATTTAATCACTTTATGAACTACAAACAAGTTCCAAATTAGTTATTGATATTATGTGGTATTGCATGATATGCTTTGGACAAGAATAGGGAGTAAACATTCGCCTAGAAATTTTAGTGTGAAATGGATATTCATGACAAGCTTAAGGGGAAAATTTGTATTTTTCCTTATAAGGAAAAACATTGAATTGTTTTAGATTCAAAACAAATAAAGAAAAATCTCAATTAATTTGACATAATCTCCTCTTGATGCAATCTAAAGAAGGATATATATTCTTAATGTTTTTAGAGATCTTTAAAGAAAATGGAAAATTTGGATAAGCTCGTAATGATAATCTGTTTATCTAAAGGATTGTATTTACCTCCATACTCAAACTCCAAGGGATTATATATAACTCCCAAAGTAAAAAATCATATGTCCAAAATATACAAAATGTTCTGGAAGAAAGGCAAGAGTAAAGTTGATAGTGAGTTTCCTTTAGTGAAATGGCTGACGAAGGATTTTAGAGGTGTAAGATTTAGTGAAAGTGATTTGGAATACCTTTTCAAGAACTTAGATCCTGTTGTGGCTGTGATTGTAAAGGAAGAAGACGAAGTAATGATTCCTATTTGGGATCAAGACACAGGAGCTAACCATATCTTCAAGTTGAAAAAGGACATCAATGGAGTTTTCGGATTTTATGAAGATTGGATAGAACGTGTTGCTCAACGACGAGGATTTGAAGGGAACGAGCTAATTGGTTTCTATGTCAACCGCCTGAATCTGGAACTAACATTTTCAGTGATTGACACAAGAGATAGTACTGCAGAAAGTTCTAAATAGAAAATTTTGGTATTTGTCATGATTTTATTCTCGAGTGCATGTACAATAAATTAGATATCAAGAAATTAACTTGCAGAGATAGTCTTCATTGCTATAATCTTTTGTTTCTACGAACTTTTCCATTATACGCTTAACTCCCGCCAACGTACTAATATTATTCAAACCTCAATTTCAACTTTGAATAAGTATTATTTTGGCCAGAAATCTTTTCACTTCCTTAAATAATTGATGCAAGTGAAAATTTTCTCATGGTATATAGACCATCTGTTTGATATGATTTAAGATATCTTACTAGAACAATGTTGAATAAAACTATCCCATGAACTCATTCTTTAATCAAATATATCATATCAAATTTATGTTGCACCACTAAACAAGACAAAAGTCGACATATATAACATATAACACGTTGATCGTGAACCGTGTGATATCAGCATCCAAAATAGTACATATAGAATTGAGATTTTACTTCGACCCATCAACGCAGATAATTAGTACCAAATGACGCATAAAAAACATATGGATACCATGTGGACTCTTAGGATATTTTTGTGGAAAAACAATTACTATATTACACTTTGTATATGCGTCTTTATTTATTTTATTTGTTATTGTAACATGCTTTTAACACGATATTTTTCGTTACTGATTTTGGATGTATTTACATGTTTTAATTTGGTATCATTTATTCCACAATTTTATATCCTATGAATGTTAGCAGTTAAATTACCAAATCAGGCTTGATAGTTGATTTACGATGTTTAAGAAGCAGTTAAGGTGAAAAGAAGTAATTTAGATGAAAAGAAACAATTATGATGATTTTGACTAAATTGAAAATCTGGGAAAGCGAAGTGGAGATTCTTGAGGGCTCAAGAGGCTTACCGCGACACATGGCCATCAGGGGAACGTCTTAGCCGATTGTATAAAAATGTAACTCTCTCCGTCCAAATTTACTTTATCACTATACTAAAAATAAGGGTATGTTTGAAAAGTCATCTTATAATTAGATTTAGGTGTAATTGGGTGTAATAATATAATTTTGTCATATTTATATGATTATTTAATTATTTGGTCAGTATGTAATTAGATGTAATTGAGGGGATGTAATTATACTCTTCAATTCTCAAGAGTGCTGAGAATGACTATTATTACATGGTGTAATTACAAGAGTTTTTTTTTCGAATTTCTTTTCTTTTCTTTTCTTTTCAATTGATCATTTATTTTTATTTGTTTTCTTTTTAAGTCATTTTTTATGTTAACTTCTTAAATATATTTGTTTCAAATACTATTCTTTCTATATTATTTATCTTTTAATTTCTTATTTCTCATTTCCCAACCTTACTTCACGTGTTTCTACATAATTTCTCATATTCTGTTTCTTTTTTAAATATTTTTCGTTATTTTTTCATTATACTTTACTATGTTACTATTCTAGTTTTTCTAAAAAAAATTACACCTCATAATTCTAGAAAGAATAAGTTATCCGCAAACTTGACTTATAATGAGTGATGTCATTAAAGTTGAGCTTTGTTATTAGATGAGGTTATATGCAAATTTAAATTGTTAAAATGATATAGTACTTCTTAATATTTAAATAATATTATCATTTTTAAACCTTTATTTATTGTAATTCCATGTAGTTGCTCATATTTTTATTTTTCTTTATTTTCTTCATTTGTCCTAAATGTGCTATTATTCTAGTTTTGAAACTATACCTTCTAATATTAGAACCACTGAATCATTAATAAACTTGGCATATAATGAGTGATATCATTAAAGTAGAATCTCATTGTCGAATGAGGTTATATACTTATGTTTTTCTTTTCTTTAGAATTAATCACTTAGATTATGTTGAAACTTATTTTATGTTATGTTGTAATTTCACATAAGAGTATTATGTTAATTTTTTTTGGATTTTAAATTTATGTTATATTTTCGATTCCATTTTGTTTGCTTTAGTAATAATGACTTGTTAATTCATATTGCATGCCATTCATTTTCAGTTATAATTGATAGATTATTTTTTCGTAATATATTTGAGTAATGTTATGGTATTTTATTTATAAATATTAATCTTTTTATCAAGCAAGCAGTCCATGATATTCTTACAAAATATGTACTTTTAGTTCTTATAATGAATTAAAGTAAAATATTATTAATTTAAAAATATATCAATTGTTTTGACAATATTAGTCACAAATATATGATTAGTAATTAATATATTTTCAACAAAATATGTATCTTAAATGTCAAATTTAATATCTATTATAAAGGCATATATTTGATAAATTCTAATTTTTAATATTTGGTAATTAATTTTTTATTTAGAATTTAATCTAACTATATAATTATACTTGTGCAACCAAACAGTACATTTGTAATTATATTGTAATTATATTATAACAAATAAACACGTCGTTGTAATTATAATATTGTGTAATTACTAGGTTGTGTGATTAATATTCTAGTAGTTACACCAACATGTCACCTAGCTCTTGAAACATCCCAACATATCTTTTTTCGATGCCCAAAAGCTAAGCTACTTTGGGATAACTTACACATCTCCACACTAATCCATACTTTCACCTCCTACCCTCAATGGGCGGTAATTTTGGCTAAATCGTAATCAATGTGTCTTTGAACATAATAATAAACCCATCAGTTTGTCACACAACATTTTTAAGGCCTGAGAATACTACTTTCTTACCAATGCATCCCAACCAAGGCCTACAAAAATTCCGCTACATATTAAATGGCACCCACCACCCATAGGTTTCTATAAACTTAATCTGGATGGTTGTTACGCTCGCAACCAAAGTGGGGTAGGCGGAGTTTTTAGAAATCACTTGGGGCTTTGGCGATTGGGTTTCTCCAAACATATCCATGCTACTTCTTCCATCGACACTGATTGCATGCCCTACTGGTAGGGCTACAACTAGCACATCAACACCAACTCCTAGCTCTCCACATCGAGGTGGACGCATAAGAAGTAATTATCATCCTTACACAGTACCACCCCAGTTATATTAATATACTTGATGATTGCAGGTCAATGGTCTCACAACTGGATGATCCAATCATGAAAAGACACATGTAGGGAGAAAAACTATGTGGCAGATAGCCTAGCCAAATATGCATCATGACAACCACGCGGAAGCAGCTTGGAGATTTTTGCAACACCATCATCTTTTGTCACCCACCACTACCAAACTGACTACATGGGAGTTACCTCTAAAAGACTTGTATATGATTGTGTTTTTGAAGCAACGACCTCTCACTTTGTAAATCCACCACATGCAGTAGTATCTCCTTATAGTCTCACTACTACTTTTTATTATGATATCCCCACTAGGGGCGTAGAAGCCAGTCATATGACTATTACTACTTGTAACAACTCTGTATCGGGGGAGCCTACTGAGCCCCCGCCCCCTATATGCTTTCTACTTAATGTAAAAGTTTCTCTCTTTTTCACCAAAAATAAAATATCCACTTTTGTTTGTCGAGTTTGGAAAACTAATGCATAATTTACCATTTTTACACCTATTTTACCCTTAGAATTTCCCAATATTTTGCATTTATAATAGTCCAAGTTAATATTTCAATAATAATAATTAGGGGTGATATAGTAAAATTATCATGTTATTTATTATTTCTTAAGAAGGAGGAACCCCATCGTTAGTCTGGGAGATAGAAATGAATGAGGAACCTCGTTGTTAGATTTTGCTAAAGCTTTCAATTCGGTAATAGCTAGCTCGTGTTTTCAGAAAAAAGGTAGGAGCCTTTGATCACCTTCCAAAGTGCGGTGGCCAAGATCTAGATTGATTACATTCTCTTCAGAAGGTGTAATAGAGGTCTATGCTTGAATTTAAAGTTTACTCCGAGCAAGAACATTGTGACCTAACATAGGCTCTTGGTTATGGACCTAGAGATTAAGAGGTGGAGGAATAAGGGGGGCAGTGTATGGCCTACTAAAGAATAAGTGGGGAGCTTTGACTAAGGATTTAGCCCGACAATAAGGAGAGAAGTTGCATGCTATGGGGTTCTGGAGGAGTAACGGGGACGCGAGTAGTATGTGGACCTCGATAGCGAATTATATTCAGGAAGCTACTAGAGAGGTGTTATAGGTCTAGAAAGGTTACCCTAGTGGTCATAAAGGGGACTAGTGGTATAATGGACAAGTCCAAGAAAAAGTAGAAGCCAAGAAAGCGGTGTAATTGAAGTTGGTAGAGAGCAAAAACGAGGAGGAGAAGAGAGAAAATAGGGAGTGGTATAAGAAAAGAAGGTGTCACGACCCGAAATTCCACCAAAGACCATGATGACGCCTAATTCGCTCACTGGTCAAGCCAACACTGAACAATATTAATAAAGTTCAATTATTAAGTCATTAACTGATTTAAGATCATAAAGTAAGCGGAATAAGTAATAACTCAAATATCAATATGTAAAAATATCAGATAGGGTCTACATGACCACAATGGTCTCACAAATTCTTTCCAAAATCCGGGTGTCACAACTAGTCACAAGCATCTAATAAGAGAACAAGAATCTCAATCAGTATGCAAAGTCTGTCTGAAAATGAAAAATACAAAGACAGATATAAAGAGTAGGGAAGGGAGGACTCCATGTGTTGAGAATCAAATCAAGTAAGCAGCTCACCTCAAGCCTCCTGATAGCACTCCTACTCTGCTAGGTGTATGCCACCAAATCTAGCCTCAGAACCTGCACAAAATGTGCAGAAGTATAGTATGAATACAAGAAATATGGTACCCAGTAAGTATCAAGTCTAGCCTCGAAAAAATAATGGTGAGAGGTCAATAGTTGGACCTACTATCAACTCTATAATCATAGGAGGCATGAACAGTACATTAAATAAAGCGTGATAACATCAATCAAGTCTACCAATAACAACACAATAGTGACAATATCTAGACATGCTTTTCAAATAGGAGATAACTCATAATATCAGGTATATCAAATCATTCACAATTAGGATGTGAGGTGAACAACAATCAATAATCATAAGAGACATTACATGAGTCTAAGCTTCCATTGCAAGCTCACATTCCAATACCAATTCTCTACACGAATCCATATAACTGACATAGATCGAGGGTCCAAATCAACACCAATTTGAATATCTTGCCCTAACAGGGCCCAGGGTAACATGGGTAATCACCTGACTCCGGAAGGACGGTACAATATCCAAGCGCCGTTGCAGCGTGCAACCCAATCTACTAATAAATAATATAACATTGCAGCATACAACCCGAATACATAATATAACATTGCAGGACGCAACCCAATCCATATACATATTACTGTGGCATTTGCCACCGGATCCACACATGTACCCCTGGCGGTGTGCCACCTGATCCATATATAATACCCATGACAGCTTTCCACCCGATCCACAACAATCACTTCAATAATAAATATCCTCTCATAATATCTGTGGTGCTCAAATTCTCATATTTTCATAATATTCGGCTCTCAAACTCATGGATATATGTATCAGACAACATAATTAAAGGTATCGTATCATAATAACAAAAATGTGGATAAAAGCACACAAGGCTATAAATGGCTACGGCTAACTATATTGTCACGACCCAAACCGATGGGCCGCGACGGGCACCCGATACCTTACCCGACCGAGTACCAACGTAACGTATCTTTCTTATTACATTATCATATACACGTGACATACGGGCCTTACAAACTCAAAATATAGGCCGACAAGGCCGTACAATATTTCACGTATACGACATATGTCTACAAACCTCTAAGAGTACATAAATGTCATAAAGGTCGGGATAGAGTCCCGCCATACCAAACAATACCCATCTAAATCATACTAACCAAACAAGCGACTCTGAAGCAAATGGAGCGCACCAACATCTTCCACTGAGTTGATAGCCTACTTGGAAGGCTCTCGACCTATCTATCGGGACCTGCGGGCATGAAATGCAGTGTCCCCAGGCAAAAGGGACGTCAGTACGAATAATGTACCGAGTATGTAAGGCACATAATGTACATAAGAGACATGGAAGAAATATAGAGTACAGGACTCAACCTGTAAGTCTGAATAACTTTGTAAATCATAAATCACTTTTAGCAGTATGTATATGCATATGAATGTCATGTCGTGCATAGGTATATCTTTCATAACATCATCGGCCTCTAAGAGCATCCCATCATATCATATCGGCCACTGTGGGCAAAATCATCATTGTATACCAGTTGATCAGGTGGTGGTGCGTATATAACGCCATAACCTTTTCCATATCCCATTGTATACGCTTATCCAACACCGTTTGGATGTACATACATATATACGCGTATATAACGCCGTTTGAACCATATTTCAGCCATTGTGGACAACATCACCATCATATACCAGCTGATCAGGTGGTGGTGCGTATATAACGCCGTAACCTTTTCCCATATCACATATACATATATTTACATATATACGCGTATATAACGTCATCTGGTCATAGGTCAATGCACATGTATGAAATGCATGAAAAGTACGTAATAATCTCAATATTCCTTCCTGATAAACCTTTCCAACTGTGTATTATTCTAAGACCCATGAACAGAAAATAATAATAATTCTCATGGGGAATCAAGAATATAGACACCCCTACTATTTCTATGAATAGAGTAATTTATAGAAACTGTGTATTTGCTTGTTTCTTCAGTATAATTTAGACCATGCCAAAAGAAAGAAGGGATATCCTTAACATACTGGAGTAGAAAAAAATTCATATAATATTCTTGGAAAAGATTGTACCGTACTCCTTCAGAATCGCAAAAGTTTTACGTTGCTACGGTTCTAACAATTCTCGTTAGAATTATTTGCAAAATTTTGTTGGAAGCCTTTTCTTTTCGGATGAACTTAGCGTTCTTGCTATTGAATATCAAGAATGAGGAGGCAAGACTTTTTATTTCAGTTTTGATCTATGCCCAAAGTTGAATTAAACTTTTAAAAGAGATGAAATTTTTAAAAGAAACCAAACCTTTACATACACCTTTAGTGATTTAGTGTTTTACACGTAGATGCTAGGTGGCCCCTAACTTTATATGACTTAATTAGTCATATGCTTGGTAAACTTTCTTGCTGCCACATTGAAATTATAATATTTATCCCCTTATTATTTAATTAGGTAATGTCCTGTTACATGGTATTTAGCCAATTAAATTACTTAAAATTCTACTTATTTTTAATATTTATACTTCATACTACCGTGGTCATATGGTACATTGCATGCTAGTAGTCCATAAATACCGGGTATTTTAGCTCAGGTCGTATTTTTATTCCAAAATGCCAAACTTCGACGAAACTCATTCATTTTTTTTATTTGCTTACCCTCTCACCTTCACTAATTTACTTGTCCCTTGTTTGAAATGGCGTGATACTTATAATCCCAAAATAAATTTCATTCCCGAACTCACGTCGATTAACTTATGATGAAACTTCAGCGTACGAAAATACAGGACGTAACATTTCATTTCCGATCTTACATCAATTTACTTGTGGCGTACCTCCACGTACGAAAAATGGGGTGTAACATATATAATTCAATTCATCTCAACAAATCAATAAGAAATTCAATCGTTCAAAAGTTTTATCACAATATTTAAAATGAATAAAATAAGCCATATAACCATCAAGTCATGAATTAACAAGACAAGTATATGACTACAACTCGACAAAGAAACTCAAGGTGGCAAAAAATCATTTATGCCCAGATCACAAGCCATAATCCTAGGATGCTTCTAATCAACAATTACAAGGCATCATGTAGTCATAAAATCAGTAAAATATAAATAAAAAAAGTCTCACATAGTAAAAATAGGGCATAACCTAAAGCCAAACATATACTGGATATGGCCAACCTAGCTATGCATATACGCTTGCCATCTTGCATATACGTGGCTCCTAAACTAAGGTAGCAAATATATCACCTATGGGGAGAATTCCCTCTTACAAGGATAGAGAAGAGACTTACCTCACCCCAGTAGTATTCAACCTTTCAAAGTAGCCTTCCCTTTAAAATCAATCTCCAAACGAATCGAATCTAGTCATATACAATTATATAACGTCAAACAAAGCCATAGAAATGAATTCCAAACAATAAAGTTTCAATCTTTAATAAATCCCCAAAAGTTAACAGAAGTCAACCTTGGCCCATATGGTCCAACCCAAGTCAAGGGGTAGATCCCGACTACTTATATCCCCACGAATCCAAATATGTGATTAGATTTTAAATCAAGTCCAAATCGACTCCCAAAACCTCAATTTTCATCTCTTAAGTCATAGGAAAAGCCCCCCAAGATTTCCTCAAAATTCCATATTTTAGATGTTAATAATCCGTGCAGATTCTTGAAATAATACCAAAATTGAGTTGAAATAACTTACTGCAAAGTCTTGTATCAAAGTCTCCTTTAATAATCACTTATCTCCAAGTCTAGGGCTAAAAGTATGAGAGAATGGGCTAAAATCCCGAAACATAACACTTAATGTTCTGCCGAGCGATACCCTTCGCCAACGTGCCAACTGGCTCGCATTCGCGAAGCACAAACAGTCACAGCCTCCAAAAGACCCCACCCGAACATGGTAATATTCACTTTGCAAACGCGATGCACATGCGCCCCAGGCCTACACGAACGCGAGCCCCTTCCCTCGATCACGAAGGTGAACCTCCAGCCAACTCCAACCTGCCTCACCTCAACGCGAACGCGACATATAAGGCACGAACGCGAAGACCGATTTCCACAACCCATCACGAAGGTGACCTCCTGTATAGGAATGCGAAGAACTAAATCGGCCTGCCTCACAATAACCCTCCACAAGTCGCGAGACCTGCTCCACGATCGCGAAGCACACCAGACACCAGCTTAAAATCTGCAACCTGAAACAAGCTCTGGATGGTCCGGAACTCACCCGAGTCCCCTGGGAATGACGCCTAAATCCAAAATTACCGTAAACCTATTGGAACCATCAAAACACCAATCCAAGATCGTTTACACAAAAGTCAAACCTTGGTCAACTCTTACAACTTAAGCTTCCAACAATGGAACTAAGAGTTCCAATTCGCTTCAAAGCCTCCCCGAAACAAAATCAACCATATCTAGAAGTCACAATACAACAAAAAAGCATACGGGAAGCATCAAATATGGAAATGGGGCTCAAATACACCAAATGACGGCCGCATCATAACTTTCTCCCTCTCTTAAGCAAATTTTCGTCCTCGAACGAGTTTAGAATCATACATGGGATGTCAATAAGATTAGGATATCTGCTCCACGTATCATGATCGGTCTCCCAAGTTTCCTCCTTGACCGATTGACCTCTTCACTCAACCTTCACAGAGGCAATATCTTCAGATCTCAGCTTCCGAACCTGCCTATCAAAAATGGCTACCAACTCTTTTTCATAAGCCAGATTCTCATCCAACTGCACTGAACTGAAATCCAACACATGTGACTAATCCTCATAATACTTCCAAAACATGGAAATTTAGAACAGTGGATCAACTCCTGACAAGGTGGGTGGCAAAGCAAGTCTGTAGGCCACCTCACCCACTCTCTCTAATACCTCAAATGGACTAATATACCAAAATATTCAACTTGACCTTCTTCCCAAATATCATCACGCCCTTTATAGGAGAAACTTGATGAAGAACTTTCTCACCCTCCATAAAAGTCGCATCACAAACCTTCATATCTGCATAACTATTTTTTCTGGACGGCGTTGTATGAAGCCGCTCCTCAATTAACTTCACCTTCTCCATAACATCACAAACCAAATTGTGCCCAATAATCTAGCCTCACTAGTGTCAAACCAACCAACCGGAGAATGACATCGCCTCCCATACAAGGGCTCATACGAAGCCATCTGGACACTAGACTGATAGTTGTTATTGTATGTAAACTTCTTTAATGGTAGAAACTGATCTCACTGACCTCTAAATCAATAACACATGCTCTTTACATATTCTCCAATATCTAAATGGTTAGCTTGGACTGCCCGTCCATCTAAGGGTGAAATATAGTACTCAACTTAACATGCATGCCCATCTCATGTTGAACGGCTCTCCAAAAGTGCGATGTAACCGAGCCTCTCTCCGAGACAGTGCCCAG